>KV000940.1:171197-190714 GCA_001598015.1 Dorcoceras hygrometricum | reverse complement strand
AGAAGGACAACTGTTAGATGAACAGTTGCAGAGATGGGTTAAACAAGATTTAGAGGGCGGCAGCAATCTCTATACTTCAGCAGAAGGGATTATCAGATTTCAAGGTAGATTGTGGGTTCCTAGTGTGAATAATTTGGGATCAGAACTGATGACAGAAGCTCATACAGCTCCATATTCAGTACATCCAGGGAGCACTAAGATGTACAAGGATCTCCAGAAGCTGTATTGGAGGCCAGGCATGAAACGCGATGTTGCCAGATTTGTTTCAGAGTGCCTGACGTGTCAGTTGGTCAAAGCTGAGCATCAGAGACCAGCTGAGATGCTAAAACCCCTGCCTACCAGAATGGAAGTGGAAGAGTATTGCGATGGATTTTGTAGTTGGTTTACCCAGATCTGTCCAAGGCTACAATTCAATTTGGGTTATAGTAGACCGACTTACCAAATCTGATCACTTCTTACCAGTCAAGACAACTTATGTCAGAGTGCCTGACGTGTCAGTTGGTCAAAGCTGAGCATCAGAGACCAGCTGAGATGCTAAAACCCCTGCCTACCAGAATGGAAGTGGAAGAGTATTGCGATGGATTTTGTAGTTGGTTTACCCAGATCTGTCCAAGGCTACAATTCAATTTGGGTTATAGTAGACCGACTTACCAAATCTGATCACTTCTTACCAGTCAAGACAACTTATGATGTGAGCAAATACGATGAGTTGTATGTAAGGGAGATAGTAAGACTTCATCGGATTCCAGTTTCCATCGTATCTGACAAAGATCCAAAGTTTACGTCAGCTTTCTGGAAGAGTCTACACAGAGCTTGAGGTACCAAGTTAACCATTAGCACAGCTTTTCACCCCCAGACAGATGATCAATCAGAAAGGGTGATTCAGATATTAGAAGATTTGCTTAGAGCTTGTATCGTTGATTGTTCAGAAAGTTGGGACTCAAAGCTGCCTTTGGTAGAATTCACGTACAACAATAGTTTCCAAGCATCCATCCAGATGGCCCCTTACGAAGCTCTCTATGGCAGAAAGTGTAGAACACCCATTCATTGGGATGAGATAGGAGAACGAGCTGGTTTGGGACCAGACTTAGTAGAACAGGCTGCTGAAACTATTAAGCAAGTAAGAGACCGATTGAGAACTGCTCAAAGCAGGCAAAAGAGCTATGCTAACGATAGACACCACGAGTTGAGCTTCGAATCTGGAGACCATGTCTTCTTGAAGGTAGCACCGATGAAAGGCGTATGAGATTTGGGAAGAAGGTTAAGCTAAGCCCAAGGTTCCTTGGTCCATTCGAGATCTTGGACAAAGTAGGAACGCTGGCTTATAGACTAGCTTTACCCCCACATCTGTCCTCGGTACATAATGTTTTTCATGTATCAGCTTTGAGGAGATATGTTTCCAACCCGTCGCATATTTTAAGCTACGAGACAATCCAACTAGCACCAGATTTGAGCTATGAGGAGCGGCCAGAGAGGATTCTTCATAGAGAGAATAGAAAGTTAAGGAACCGTAGCATTCCAATGGTTAAAGTTCAGTGGTCTAACCAGTCTGAGCGAGAAGCAACTTGGGAGACAGAAGAAGATATGCGTAGTCTCTACCCAGAGCTGTTTGGTAAGTAAATTTCGAGGACGAAATTTCATTAAGGATGGTAGAGTTGTAGCGCCCCAAAAAATCCATAGAACCACAAATTGTTTAGCCTTTCTTTTCTAAGGGCTGTTTTGAGATTTTAAGTATTTAAGATTTCAGTTCAAATCTGATTTTCTTTGTTCCAGCTTTGAAGCAACGGACAGAAGGTTTCGGAAGGATCGCCCAAGCACAAATATGAAATGGTCCAGATCTGCATTTCCTTTACAAATAAAATGATTTCAGTTGGGAGATCTGTTTTGTTAATTTAAGGTAGAAAGATTTCAAATTTAAAATAGTAGTAGGGAGTTTTTAGCAAATATTTTAAAAGGACAAGATTTGGCACGACAACCATGCCTATTCAAGTGTTTCTACCTACTACCCAATCATTCTTCCTGGTATAAAATGCTTTACGTAAGGTTCTGGATTCATTTTGGTTGCAAGAAAACGTTAAGTTCTTTCAAAATACTAAGAAGTTCTCAGAAGTGTGTTTGAGGAGACTTCCAGCCGCGTCCATCTGCACATTGCGATCTTCATTCAGACAAGTAAATTTGATTCTTGCTACATCTGGAAAACATATATTACTTCGTCGTTTTCTATGTATGCTTGCCTATTTCAGTTTCAGTCAATGTTTGAGTTGAGTCATGGATTCACTGCTTTGATGCTTTAGTTTTGAGGAAACTCACCAGAAGGCGGTTAGAAGATTCGGAAGGATTTCGCCCAAGCACAAACCTGAAATAATCCAGAAATGTTTCCTTTCGAAAATAAAAATGAGTTTTTGGATGGGAGCTATGTTTTAGTAAAATGTTGTGGTAAATTATAAATCAAAATAGTAGTAGGGAACTTTTATTAAATCTTTTAAAGAGGACAAATGAGTTGGCATGGCAGCCATGCCTACTCGAGTATTTTACCTACTACTCAATCATTCTCCCTTGTATAAATGATTTACGTAAGCCTCTGGATTCATTTTGGTTGCAAGAAAAACTTTTAGTTCTTTCAAAGTTAAGTAGTTTTTCCAATGTGCTTGAGGAGACTTCCAGCCACGATCATCTGCACGTTGCAATCTTCGTTTCAGGCAAGTAAATCTGATTCTTGATGCATTTGGAAAACATATATTGTTTCGTTGTTTCCTGTGTATGCTTGCCTATTTCAGTTTCAGTTAATGTTTGAGTTGAGCAATGGATTCACTGCTTTGATGCTTTAGTTTTGAGGAAACTCACCAGGAAGTTTAACCAGCAATGGTGTTTTTAAAAATATACTGAGTTGTACAGATTCCAGGTAAGAAAGCCAATAGAAGTCCTTGGTTCCTAAGTACTGTGAAGACTATGGACATTGAATCTAAATGGATAGGCAACGTTGGTTAGATCGGGAGCAAGTTCTGGTTTGATAAGCGAAGCCAGTTTGTTTAGAATCTGTCTGAGTCGAAGCAGTATTTCGTGTTCCTAGCCAAGTGTTTTTACGCGTAACTTGTCTTTAACCAAATATGTTGTTGAGTTGCTCAAAGCTGAGTAATCTACCAAAATCTGGAACACTTGCTATAAGATTTCTGTTAGCGTTTTTGCAGTGAGATCTGTTTCGCAGAAAGATCTGTTTCTACTATTCATAAGCCGTGTTCCTTAGCCAAAGCTGTTGCTCACATCTGTATGCCTATACCGCACCTAAGATCTGTTTAGATAACCAAAAGCTGACCTTTGCGCATGAGATCTGTTTTCCAGTGAGATCTGTCTTCCAGTGACATCTGTTTTCCCGAGAGAGATCTGTTTTCACGAAATCTGATTTCCTAGAACCACGTCTGTTTTGCACTCTCGAGTTTATTCCTTTAGAGCTGGTCCTCAGATCCGAGTCCAACTGTACACTCAGTAGTGCTTTTTAAATAAAATGAGTTTCATAGCAGTGAATCTACCAGACTTCAGTGATCGAATTTCGATCAAGAGCTAGTATAAAGCTATTGCAGAAAGAAAGTAAAGTTCAGATTTGAGAATTTATGGCATAGAGGACCCGGTCACTCAAGGAAGGGACAGGATTACAGTAGGACCGTAATCCCTTCAAGGAAGGGACAAGATTATGGAAATATTGTAATCCCTTCACAGAGAGTTACTGATCAGTTAACATGATTCATGCACAAGAACCACCAGAGAGCCTCTAGACCATAAATCACCCAGTATATGCAATTCAGCTTCGAGCTTCGAGTTTTCTTTCAGTAGCGAGATTTCAGTTTTCAGTTATGCCTGCATTATGTGATTTTGTTATCCTCAGTTTTACTTGTTGAGCACCTAGGCTCACTAGTTTTCCCAATGCAGGTGAGGCAGCTCAGGAGCAGGCGGGCGGTGCCAATTGATTCAGATTCGGGGACCTGTGTTTGTCAATGGCAAGCGTTTCCGCATAGTCTTAGCTTTTGTTGTTTTGGATCTTTTGTCGAACTGTATTAACGATCTGTTACAACAATAGTGAACTTATATAGAGTTCCAACAGTTGTAGTATCGCATTTTGCATTGTGAATCAACTGTTTTGTCAAATCTTTTTACTACTATTTACCTTTGGCGCCATTAGATTCGTTTCAGTTTTGTGTAAGGGAATACAGCTTACTTATTCGAATTTGGTCCTTCTATTGGGTTTGGGCGTCACAATTTCATTCCCCCGAAACTAGTCACGACTATAGGACCAGAAAGATCCATATGTAGAATTTTCAGGCTTCGGAAGGTTTTGTTACTGCCTCTCTTTTTAAAAGTAGATTTCATGTGCTTCCCCAGCTGACACGTAGAACAAATCTTGTCTTTTGAAAATTTTATTTTGGGCAAACCAGTGACTAACTCACGCATACTCAGATTTGCAATAGTTCTGAAATTCATATGGTTCATCTGTTGATGCCATATCCAGCTATTAGAAGAGTCAGCTACTAGGCAGGTTTGTTCAGAATGCGGCTAATCTGACCAGTCAACTTTGTAGGTATTCCCGATCTATATCCTACTAACATGGTCAGGCCTTCCGGACTCTGAACTGTGCATGCATGCTTTTGAAACTTTACAGAATAATTTCTATCACACAGTTGACTTATACTAATTAAATTATAACACAAGTTTTCAACTAAAAGAACATTTTAGACAGTAAAGTTACCATGGGTAAGCTTACCCTTACCCACAGTGTTGTCAGTTGAATTGTCACCGAATGTGATCTTAGATTCGCTGCATGTCTTTAGATCTGATAGCATCTTTGTGTTACTGGTCATATGCCTTGCGCATCCACTGTCCAGGCACCATATAGATTGCTTTAGTCCTAAGGTCTATTGTACCTGCAATCACAAATAAGACAAAGTTTTGGTACCCTTTGGTTTTACTTGGATCCAGGTTTGATTTAGATCTTTTGGGACCTACACATGGATAATTCTAACATATCTACCAGTGTGCATCCAATATGTGTGTGATCTATGTGTGTGCTGTGTTCTGATATGCATCTGATGTGCAGTAGATTTGCCTCGAGATCTAGGCTTCTGATACTTGGGCCAGTACTGCCTTTCCTTCGTAAAAGCATGTGAGAGTTGTCTTGGTTTTCTACCACCAGATTTGGGGTTACCCCTAATACGTTCTATTCGTTTCGCTAGCCAGCTCTCTCTTTGCTTTTCAGGAGCAGTATACCCTGCCCCACAATATATACCTTTCCAGATCTGAGGTTTCGCTGTAGTCTGTGACTCATCAGATTTGGACTCTTCATACTGTCCCAGGCTGGATTTCAGGAAATTCATTGTTTGAAGCTTATTCTTATCCAGCTTTGGGTGAATACATGTCTCTGCGATATTGATTCAATCGCTTTCATAGCTCAATCCGGTTTTATCACCAGATGGCCTCATAGCTCCATGCAATTTTTGTAACGAAGCAGATGACTTGGTCCGGGAGCTTATGATTTCAACTAAGCGCTGATTTTCACTCGTCATCTTCTAAGACCTACTCCTCAGATCACCATTTTCAGTCTTCATCTTACTTAGAGCAGTCTGCAAATCATTAGAGCTATAGGCTCAGCTTTCGTAACAAGACTCTCTTTTTCAGCTTTGACTTCCTCAAATGACTGAGAGAGCTTTCTGTACTCTACGACTATGTCATTTAGTACTGTGACAAGGTCTTCTCATGTGAAATCAAGATTGGAAAAATCAAATACCTCATCAGTGTTGTTTGCCATTAGACACTGTACTTCATCTTCAATGTCGCTAGATGAGGACGTCCCTGAGCTGGACTCCTCCGAATCTATATCCGTCCATGAACTCTTGTTCTCTTTAGCGACAAGTACTTTCTCACTCCTCTTCTTCCTATAGAATTTCTTGTCATTTCTATCTTTACTGTTGCGATCTGGTTGCCTCTTTGTGTCATGCTTGGGTTCTTGCAGTCCCCAGCTTAGTGACCAGATCTGCCACATTGATAAAATTTAAAGTCAGAAGAAGTGATAGAATTCCTTTTGATAGAATCAAAAGAGTTGGGTTTAGAATTTTTTTCCGCATAAATTTCTCAAAATTCTTCACGAAGAGGGACATGATATCATTGTTGAGCTCTTCAACTGATTGCTTGGAGAGCTCTGTTCTGGAATTGTTACTGCTAGAGCTTTCGTAGTCTGTGATGTAGACGGTTCTGATTTAGCTTTGTTCTACAGCTCGAACTCATACGCCTTCTGACTAGAAAACAGGTTTGTGGAGCTATAGTTTGTTGAGGTCCTTTGACTCTCTCATTGCCATTGTTTTTACGTCCCACTCCTTGTGAAGCACACTCATGAACTTCAGCGCGAGCTCATTGTTGTACTCTTTTCCTAGTCTGGTCAGCTCTATTACCACTGAGCTGAACATCTCTTCGAACTCCGTCATCATTTCTCCAGGCCTCATTTTTATCAATTCAAATTTCTGCATGGCTACTGCAATCTTGTTCCCCTTGGTTTGTTCGTTGCCCTTGCAGATTTGGATCAGCTTCTCCCGGATTTCTTTGGCAGTGACGCATTTCTGAATCTTGTGAATGTATTATTATCCAGTGTCTTGTATATAATGTACTTTGCCACGTTGTCCATGTTCGCCTTCTTTTTATCTTCAGATGTTCATTCCAATCTAGGCTTCTCAACCATTGTGCTGCATCGGCAGAGATGGACATTGTTGTATTTGGATTCATAATCTTTATCGGGCCATCTGTAATGATGAACCACATATCGTCATCTTGAGCTACCAGGTGAGCTTGCATTCTTTCCAGACATCGTACTCTTTCTTGGAAAAAATAGGAATTTTATTGTGAGAGATAGACATATTTAATAAATACAAATAAACGATTGTTCAGACACTGAGATAACCGCTCTGATACCACTTGTTGGATCGAAAAGAGAGTTAAAATACAACTGGGAGTTCAGAGGGTGATGAATGAACTCCTTCACAATTTTTCACAAAAACTCTTTTAAAATAGTTTTACAAGCCTTCGGCTTAACTCTGAGCTGAGTTAACATCACGAAGGATCTCGGCATGATCTGTTCTCTCGAGTAACAAATATATGTGTGGAAACATCTCGATTAAACAATGAACAGATTTAAAAGTTGAATGCAGTAATAGTAAAAACTGAATGCAGTAAAAGTAAAGAGACGAGAGTTTGTTTATGGAAGTTCGGAGCTTAAACTCATACGTCTCCTCTTCTTCCTTGTTCAGGAAGGATTCCACTAGAAGAATTTGATAATAGCAGCTCCTGCAATAACGCAATCCCACTGTCGCAACTGTGAGAACTCCTAGCACTCTACGACAGAAGACAGACATGCGATCTGTTCTGCTATACAACAATATGCTTCGAGTTGTTTCATCTTACACACGTTGTACACACTCTGTTTTTTATTTACACTTTAATACACGAATCTACAGATTGGTTACAACTTAGAAAAATGACTTTGAAGCTTTTGGGAGCAAAGTCACAAAGAAGAAGACGATTAAAAGTAATCATATGTTTTGTCACTTGTCTAACAGTATCAATGTATTCGTTCATCGTTCTTTATATAGGTCTTCAAATCTACCGATTCTTTGATTGATTTGATCTCCTGGATAGTTGATCTTCTTTCCATTCTTGAAGGACTTGATTTTATTCATACCGGAATCATAGGGAGGTTACTGTTAGGTACATTAATAGCATCCGATAATTTAGCCAGTGATTTAGCGCTTCAATTTCTCTGATCTAATCGGATAGATTCACGTCTAGTCTGAGTGTTGTATGCTCTAAGTTGTTCGCTATATGCACGATTTGAAAGCTTGTGCACTCTGAGCTTTTATGTGAAATCTGTAAACTGTTCATCCGATCTGATCCAAAAACTATCTAAGCTGTGTTAGGATCGAAAAGCAAGCTCGGGAGTTCATAAGGGGGGTGAATGAACTCATTTTCTGATTTTTGTTTGAAAATTATTTCGAAAGGTTTTACAACTTTGGAGCAAACTTCCAGCCGAGTCACCAACTAGGAAGGTTCTAATGTCTACTGTTGTAACGCCCCAAAAATCCATAGGACCACATTTATGCATTTTATAAATTATATGGGCCAATTGGCAATTTTAAATATTATGTATCTGCTGAATTGTTGATTTCAGCAGGTAATGGTGCGCTGCGGCTGGTACCAGCAGGTGACTCCAAAGAGCAATGCACAAGTTGGTTTGAAATGGATTGTAAAATGTTTTAAGGAGGTAAAATGATTTCTTTTAAAAAGGGTTTGGTGTTTTACAAAATTAAAATGTTGAGAAGGAGGTTTTACCAAAAATGTTAGGTGTGTCATGCTTGAAATAACATAGCATCTTGCCACTAATCTCATTCATATTTAAACATGTTTTGAAAGCAAAGTACATTATCATTTGCAAAGAAAATCTTTAGTATTCTTCAAAATATTAAATCAAATTGTACGTAGATTCAAACATACCAAAATACAGGTTGCTAAGTTGCCTTTAACTTAGCTGGCCTCCCGATATGGTTCCGAAAAGTTGAGCTGCTTTGAGCTGGTTTTCTTAACTGGTCTTCCAGCTGGTTACTCATCACTCCAACTGGTCTTGTTATTTGCGAGCTGTTCTCAAAGCCGTAAACCACTGGTTTCTCGCTTTTCGATTCAGTGATTTCTGATCTTTGATCTTTCTCAATTTATCTGGCTAGGCGTCTTTGAACTTGTATTTGCAAGACTTGGTATCCATCTGATCTATCAGCACACCGTAAATTCTTGAGATGGTTTGTCCTGAAAACTAGCAATCTTGATATCCTGAACCAGCTTGACCAGACTCCCTTTGCTGGTTTGTCCACAATGCTCTAAGCTGGTTTTTCCTGGACCAGCTTGACTCTGCTCCGATCTTGTTTCTACGTCATACGTAGTAAGCTTCTTCCAGATCTTGTCACTTTGGTCCAATTTATCTCTTTTATGGATTTTATTTTCTCGTCTATTTTTCATCACCAAAACTTCTGAAATTCATCCTTACAAGTTGTTTTCTGCTGAGCTGAACCTTTCTCGGTCTGATCTGATACTCAAAATTAAGCTGATCTAGAAAAGCATTTCTCTGAGCTGATCTGAAAATTTATCATATAAATTCTGACTCGAGAACTCAACTCTTTACGCTCTGATCTGAAAACTCATACACTTTAAGCTGAAAGCTGTTTGCGAACTCTGAGCTGTTCTCTGCGCTGTCTTCGCTCTAAGTTGTTCTTTTCCATAAGCTATTACGTGCTGCTGATCTTTCTACGAAGCTCCGATCTGAATCTTCTCTAAGCTGATTTCTCCAGATAAGCTTTGTTCTGATTACGAAGCTCCACTTTGATCCGTTCCACGTCGCTCTAATCTGTTCTACTTGCTCTGAGCTGAACTGCGACGTTGTAAACTGATCTACTTGCTCTGAGCTGAACTGCGACGCTCTAAAATGATCGACTTGCTCTTAGCTGATCTGCGACGCTCTAAGCTGATCGACACGCTCTGAGCTGATCTGTGTCGCTCTAGTCTGATTTTCAATGCTCTAAGCTATTTGCTGATGCTCCAAGCTGATAGCTGATCCTAATTCACTGCGCACTGATCCGTTCCGCGTTTCTCGAACCAACAAGCTTCTGAACTGATCATCGCGACTCTTGATCTATACTGTTCTGTGAGCTGGATTGTTCTATGCGAAGCTCTAATCTGTTCTGCCCAGATTTGCATCATTTTGCTGTAATCTGTTCTGATCTGTTCGAGTTCTTGTATTTTGTATCACCAAAACTTAGTAAATTTTAATCTTAACAAATATGTTCATGTCTGAATAAATTATCATGCTTTCGCCTCTCTCGTGTATTATTTTCACAAATTAAATCTTTTACTTCAACGCCTTGAGGTAGGAAACAGAATAAGGTTGTGGTGGGTATGTTGAAGGAATTCACGACTCAGTTGTGATTGCATGGTTGAACTGTGAGGAGCAGTTTGTAAAATCTCGGTGGACACGACCCGACAATACTTCCCAAAAAAAGGTACGAGGGTTAATTTGTTTTACGGAATCATAATGATCCAAAAAATAGTAAATAAAAACAAAGATGAAATAGGAAAACAGGGAGTTATAACAAATAAAATAGTTATACGAGAGAATGAAAACAAACTTTTTATGACATAAAGAGTTAAAAAGTAAAGATATATGTAACAGAGATTTAAAAACAATTCATCAATAGTTTTTTTGGTAAGAATAAAAAAATAAATGAACGGATATATGAGGCCAAAAACACGATAATCCTCTAGGTTACGATTTACTAACGGAAATATTGCTCCTCCTTACTTTGTAACTGCTGCGGGCGAAGGACAAATCCAACTCTTGGTGAGCGACATTCTATATTCAATCTGTTCCCTTGTGGTTTAATTTAATCTATTTATCGGAGCTCTGCTTAGACCTCGCTGCATGGTTTCCTTTCGATAGTTCAAAATTTTTTTTGGGGATCATTTCATTGTAGAATGATGGATTCGATTGAAGTATGTTGATTTTAGACGTGGGGAACTTCGTGATTTCCGTTTCCCTTTTAGAGTGTTGGACCTTGAGCTATTAAATCTCTAATTTTGGAGAGATTCTTCGTGGGCACAGTGTGTTGTGTTAGTGCAAGGAAGAGAGTAGGACATGAAATTGCTCTCATTTGCTGTAGCAGCGTGCCGATACTTTAGTACTGAAGCTGCTCCTGCAAGTAAACAATCCCATGGTAAACATTGGTTTTTTAATAACAAGAAAAGGTTTGGTAAAAATGCTTCTAAGGCTCCTAAAAGGCCTAGAATCAAGTGGACGGATGAGCAAAAGATGGCGTTGGATGCTGTTTGTGGTGGGCTGTCTGTCTTTATTACGGGTTCGGCTGGGACTGGAAAAACTTTTTTACTCCAGCATATAATTAAGAAACTTAAGAAATTACATGGCAGGTCTAAGGTTTATGTGACCGCCCCTACTGGTGTTGCTGCTTGTGCCCTGTATGGGCAAACTCTTCATTCATTTGCTGGGGTTGGATTGGGTGAAAGTGATCGTTCAAGTTTGCTCGAGAGGGTTCTTTCGGATAGGACTGCTTGCTACAGGTGGAAGAAGGTGAAGGTGTTGATTATCGACGAGGTAAGCATGGTTGATGCTGTACTTTTCGAAAAACTTGAATATGTTGCGAGGAGCATAAGGGTGGAAGCAGGTGTTGGTGACAACCAAAGTTGGGGTGGGTTGCAGCTGATTGTTTGTGGGGACTTCTTTCAGATACCACCGGTTTTGAAAAAAAAGAAGAAGGGAGCGAAGGAGTTTGCTTTCGAGGCTCATTGTTGGGATTCAAGTTTTGATTTGCAAATGGAACTTACAACAATTTTCAGGCAATCTGATGCTCTTCTTATAAAATTGCTCCAGGGAATGAGGAAGGGGGAGATTGATGATGATGATTTGAAGATTTTGGAAGGGTGTTGCTCTGGATATGAGCCACATCCTTCTGCTGTAAGAATCTTCCCAAGGAACGAAGACGTCGAGAAGGTGAACAAGATGAAAATGGAGAGCTTAGATCAGGAAATTTATGTTTATAAAGCTGAAGATTCAGGTGAGACCAAATGGATCAGGCAGCTTAAGAGTGGGATTGCACCAGATGAGCTCAAAATGTGTGTCGGTGCTAGGGTGATGCTAACGAAAAATATAAATACTTTTCGCAAACTTGTGAATGGTTCAACGGGTACGCTAAAAGCATTCGTTCCAGTTTCTGAGAAGGAATATCAGTTGTCTGATAATATGTGCAGTCATGGCAGTCTGTTGCCTTTGGTAGTTATGGACTCTGGGACCGAGTTACTTGTTGAGCCCGAGACATGGGTCGTTCTAGATGGGGACAAAACGGTTGCGTATGCGCGGCAGATCCCGCTCATACTTTCATGGGCTCTAAGCATACACAAGTGCCAGGGAATGACTCTCGAAAATCTTGATACCAATCTCTCACGAGTCTTTGACTTTGGAATGGTCTATGTTGCTCTCTCCCGTGTGAAGAGCTTGGGGGGGCTTCACCTCTCTGGCTTGAATCCCGCGAAAATCAAGGCACATCCAAAGGTTTTGCAATTTTATCAAAAGTTTTCTGGCAAGCAAGACAAGAACGTTGCTGCTGGAGATACGAGTGATTGATTCTTCCTTGGAGTAACATTTCTTACCAATCAAAATACAGTTACATGTTCCTGAACATGATAACTTTTCAATCAAAAGGATGCATTGCATTTACATTATTCTATATGACCGCGCATTCCATATTTTAGAGGAACAAAAATTTGGCTAGTGGACTTTATTGCAGCCGCAGCTTCAAACACGAGAAAGGTGATTCTCAATTAAGTTCACGGCGAGTTCAAACAGTTTCAAAGGCAGAAGTCCGGGAGGGAATAACCTCTAAATGTATTGGTAGCCGATTCGGGATTCATGAGTGGAAGAAATCACTTTTCTACTCAATAGTTTTTACCAAAAATAGGGTACCGGGTTAGACGTAGCTTATTGAAGTTAGCCGTACTGAATGCATTCATCAGCTTCAAGTTAATCACTTGTTCCAACTTTTCATATGTAATATACTATATTTGTTGCTTGATTAACTTGGATAATCTTTTTAGCGTCAAATGTTTTCGTTGATCTGCGTAAACCCAACACTGCTAAAATAGCCACATTCCCATATATCTCTTCTTACGCTTTCCGAATATAGATTTGTGATTGATTTATATTGGATATTTCTACAAGTATAAATGGAAGTATAAGTTATCAAGTGAAATTATTAGCCTTCTTTTGAAAGTTAGCCTAGTAAAGGGCTAACCTTTGTACAGGTCGGAGGCTTCTTGACTTATATAGGTTTTAAATCGAGGGATATGTACGGTAGGCGGGAACATGAGGGAGAGTATTTGTATAACAGGTCAATCTCCAAAGCATACTCATAATATTTCAGCAGAGAATATACTCCATACGAGAACCGAAATTATGAAGTCGTTGAGAAAAATCTTACATCGTCCCAAATCTTATATAATTTTGTCCCTAGGAGCGAAACTATTAGCCACCTTGATTGTATCGAACACAATGAGGCTACATTTGGTTCACGTGACAAGAGCGTGATTGTTAAGTAATCAATCGTTTATCACATGTTTGGTTCGTGTTTTCGGGCCATTGATAAATAAATTGGCCCACCTTATACACTATTTTCCATTGTCTTATTGTCATGTAATCACATGAAATGGTTGTGATGTATAATATACTTTGTACAGTTTTCTTGCTTTGGGTTACGTTTACTGGAAAAAAATAATTTCCCAACCTTGTCTTTAAACACCATAATCGGTCGAAGTGAAATATTTGCTAACTAAAACATGCAAATTTTATTACTGAAAAATTTAAATATATTTAAAGAAACAAATCAAAATGTAATAAAAAAAATCAGTAGAATTCAAGTTATTTGTTATTGTACTAAAATCTCTGAAATTAGAGAGACAACCAAGTGGTAATTAACAGTAAAAAGAAATCAAAGATAAAAGATATCGGTTAGCAAGAGAATGAAAGATACCAAGTTTTATGGAATATAGTGGAAAGAGAAACCTGAGAGAAAGCGAGCATAGACCAATGAAGAACAATCAAAATTAGAAAATAGTAAAAAAAAAATAATTAGGTTATAATTGTCGTTTTAGAAAAATTTTCAAATTTAATCGTACCATCCATGAGGATAGAAACCCTCGAAGAGTTAGAGGGGACGAATAAACTCTTCTAAAATCTTTTTGTTTAAAAATTGTTTTCAAAATCAGTTTTGTTATCAGTGGCTCCAATACTCAATTTAATCTATTTTCTTGAGAAATAAAAATTTATGTTTAAAAAATATCAATCAAGCAATTAACAGTAGAATGAATAATTGTAAAATGAAAACATAAGGACGAATGAGAGCCGATGTTTGTTTCTAAAGGTTCAAAGCATGCTTTTACGTCTCCCTTTCTTTCAAACTAAAAGGATTCATTAGAAGGTTTGAGTAAGATATAAAGTATCCTAAACCACTCAGTAGGGCAACACCCGAACTGAACTCCTAGTTTCTCTTCTAAACAACACACGAGCTGTAAATTCGAATGATGAAAGACACTAGATAAATTTATCAAATCAATACAAGCCTACTTATTCAGCACACAGTTGAAAATTATACAAGGTATCAAATACAAAACAATGAATAACACGGTTCTGTAGGAACAATGAGAAAGAAGATTTTTAGCATGTTGTTGTATCGTATTGGTTTTCACATGTATTCTTTTTCACACATACCATCTCTGTGTTGTATCTTCTTCTTTTTTTATACTCTTCAGATTTAACAATAATAAATGTGTCCGATAGATTTAGCCGTTGAATCCACTTGCATGCATTTACTGAGCATTAAAAAACTTGTATCTTGCGTCGTACTTGTCAGGCCGGTGCACATACAGAGACAACACACGCAAATAACAACCGCGGAAGCATAAAAAGTGGTTAAAATTTTTCGCTTTGGCCTAACTTAGAAATATAATTTAAAATTACACTTACACTTAAAATACCAGTTTTACAACAATCCAAAAGATGCAAACCACAGCTGCAAATACGACGAGTACCAACAGAATTTCTAATCTGTTTACAACGGTGGCACGGGGCATTCCTCGGCAACAACACCAATACATATATAAGTATATATATATATATATATATATATATATATATATATAAATACATATATAAGTGTGTATATATATATATATATATATATAACTGGGACACTCTATTGAACCTCTGGGGCATCACCAGCTGACTCACCTCCACGGCCAGTTGAATAACCTGGAAAACCTGAATGGCGCATAACAAACCAAACAGCCCCAAAGGGATGGGGTCAAACCCCAGTACGGAGAGCAACTAAAACAGCAATTAGACAGCAACAGATATAAATGAATATGCTATGCATGAGAGCTGAAGAATGCAAGGGCAGTAGGCTACAATCGAAATAGGAAGCCAAAGGAGCTCAATAGCAATCCAACAGATTTCACAGGTCGAAAGGAGTGAAGTGGCCACGAGGTATGTGAGAGCGTGGTAGCTATCCACTCGTCTCAACATACTGTACCGGAGCATAAATCCAATTACTCAACCTGCTATTGCCAAGCTCATGAGAGCGTGGTAGCTATCCACTCGTCTCATAGCGGCTAACAATAGATCAGCAGGGAGATGAGGAGCACGGTATTGCCGCTCGTCCTCAACAAAGCATCCTGGTACACACGGGTTAGCATAACAACAAGCGGTTAACAAAATATGAGCTCAACAGAGAAATGCGTGTATGCAGTTACAACAGCTTGCAACAACTAACACAGGACAGAGGCAAGCAACAACAACACGATAGCATACACTGCACAACATACCAGCAAGCATACACATATATCCAAGCTTATCCCAAAGCTGTAAAATACAAGCTCAAATCCGTACCTTAGCTTCTGTGCTATAATTACCACAACAAGAGTCCCGAACAACTCAGGTCTGAAACCTGTTTAGCCAAACATAATAATCAGCTCAGGGATCAGAAGCCCGGATATATAGAACTGGAAGCCATAGCTCAACCCAGTTCTATCCTACCCCTTAAACGTGATATCTTGCTCTAAACGAACGACGGGAATGTCACTAAGCTCTACACACGATGTTGAGGATGCATATAAAGCATAAATCATGAATTCTGAATTTTCTAACGACGATAGTCTAAACATCTCCATAGCAGAGATCAACGGAATCTTCGATTGGGAATCATGGCCATAGAAGTTCCACTTCTCGCCAAACTGGGGCCGAAAATGCACATCACCATGAAAACAATCCATGGTGACCCTAAAACTAGACAACATGTCTACTCCCACTATACAATCGAAATCCCACATAACTAACCGGATTAAATTGGCTATCAGCACATTCTTGCCAAACCTAAGTATGCCATTCAACACAATCTCTTGGGAGAATAGGCTTGCGCCGGCAGGAGTCGCAATAGAAACAACATCACGTAAAAAGGTGATACGCACACCATGCTCAACAACAAATGCATCAGATAAGAACGAATGTGATGCTCCAGTATCAAACAACACACGATCTGGAAAATCAAAAACAGTACAAGTACCTGCGATCACTCCTCCAGGCGTGCCCTCTGATTGCTCCCTTGTCATGGCATTTACTTGAGCTTGTTGAGGTCCTGAGAAATGAGGTTGGGAAGACTGTCCAAGAAGGACCAGGCTGTTGGAACGACCTATGCTGAGTTTCCCACATCCTCGACTGCTGTCCAAGGAAAGAACAATCTCGAGATGACCCGCCAGAACGACCCTACGATGGGGCAGCGGTGTGCTGAGATCCAGCCAAAGGACAAACTCTCGTAAAATATCCGTACTGCCCGCAAAGATTACAAACATCCTGAACCCCTTGAACTTTGGGACGTGTACCTTGAAAAACTTGTGGCCGAACCCGAGACCTACGGTTCTGCAACCCTTCCTCGATATCCATCGTCTTGTCCACCGCATCCGCATAGCTAGTAGGTGAACTTGCCAACACCAGAGAGTAAAGATCTTCGTTCAGACCTTCTAAGAACCTTTTTCTCTTCGCCCTCTCACGATCGGACACATGAGGAACATAGGCAAGGAGAGAAGAAAACTTTCGAGCATACTCCCCCACGGACATGGTTCCCTGAACCAAGTTATCGAACTCGCGCTCCCGAGTGTTAACATAGGATTCCGGGACGTACTCTTGTCGAAACACAGTACAAAAACTGTTCCATGTGATCCCCACACCAGTCTCCTCAAGAGTTCGGGGATGCACCTCTCCACCAGCGTTCTGCACTCTTCCTCAACTGGAAGGTGGCTAAACTCAGTCTACGCTCATTGTCATATCGCACTCGATCAAACAGCCCTGTGATGTGCTGCAACCAGGACTCAGCATCGGACTAGACTCGTCACCATTGAACGTTTGAGGATTCATCCGCTGAAACATCGCCATAATCAGTTCCATTTCATCTACATGGGTTTCCAGCACATCCACCTCATCATCAACCTATCTAGCACGCCTACGAACGGGAATACTATGCTCGCCCTCATCGTTCTGAGCCTCAGATTCTATCGGGATCTGTCTTGTAGCTCTACCCCTATGTCTAGGCGACATCTAAGCAGACACTAAGGCAATAAGATCACACAGCAAATATAACACATAGTCAAGCACACGCAATAAGCAACACAGTGCCTAGACTCGAGTGTGACAAAAGAATTCGAGCTTATCTCAGTTTAAGCTCTAATACCAAAAATATCAAGTTCGGTGAACATACAGAGACAACACACGCAAAGAACAACCGCGGAAGCATAAAAAGTGGCTAAAATTTTTCGCTTTGGCCTGACTTAGAATAATAATTTAAAATTACACTTACACTTAAAATACCAGTTTTACAACAATACAAAAGCTGAAAACCACAGCTGCAAATACAGCGAGTACCAACATAATTTCAAATCTGTTTACAACGGTAGCACGGGACATTCCCCGGCAACAACACCAATACATATATAAGTATATATACATATATAACTGGAACACTCTATTCAACCTCTGGGGGCCTCACCAGCTGACTCACCTCCACGGCCAGCTGAATAACCTGAAAAACCTGAATGACACATAACAAACCAAACATCCCCAAAGGGATGGGGTCAAACCCCAGTATGGAGAGCAACTAAAACAGCAATTAGACAACAACAGATATAAATGAATCTATGCATGAGAGCTGAAGAATGCAAGGGCAGTAGGCTACAATCGAAACAGGAAGCCAAAGGAGCTCAAGAGCATTCCAACAGATTTCACAGGCCGAAAGGAGTGAAGTGGCCACGAGGTATGTGAGAGCGTGCTATCCACTCGTCTCAACACACTGTACCGGAGCATAAATCCAATTACTCAACCTGTTGTTGCCAAGATCATGAGAGAGTGGTAGCAAGTCACTCGTCTCATAGCGACTAACAACTAGATCAGCAGGGAGATGAGGAGCACGGTATTGCCGTTCGTCCTCAACAAAGCATCCTGGTGCACAGGGGTTAGCATAACAACAAGCGGCTAACAAAATATGAGCTCAACAGAGAAATGCGTGTATGCAATTACAACAACTTGCAAAAACTAACATAGGACAGAGGCAAGCAACAACAGCACGATAGCATACACTGCACAACATACCAGCAAGCATACACATATATCCAAGCTTATCCCAAAGCTTTAATATAAGCTCAAATCCGTACCTTAGCTTCTGTGCTAAATTACCACAACAAGAGTCCCGAACAACGCAGATCTGAAACCTGTTTAGCCAAACATAATAATCAGCTCAGGGATCGTAAGCCCAGAAATATCGAACTGGAAGCCATAGCTCAACCCAGTTCTATCCTACCCCTTAAATGTGATATCTTGCTCTAAACGAAGCATAAGGGAGGATCTAACACTTACTCCAAAGCACTACCTGAATGGAAGAACCAATCGGCCAGAATACGAATAGACGACACAATGTAGCTTCTTCGCGTTCACTCTTCTAGCTTTCCAAAGCCTTCAAAAGCGGTATAGAAATAACGGTCTTGGCAAGGGAAATCTGTTAGAGTAAATACCCAACTAGCCAACTTGTGGCGAGTGGGTTTTATTGACTCTTTGTATAACGATCTTTATTTATGAAATTCGCATTTCTTATATGGCATTCTTTATTTTCATTATGTTATAATGTTAACAATTGTGTTGGATAAAGACCTAGAATGCACCATAGTGTATGTTAGATATGATAGTGGATATGATGGCTATCATGAAATACATCTAATAGACACTGTATATTCTGAACACGTTCCTAGTCGATTGGGCCGTCAAAATGAGGATAAGGCCGCCCGAGCTTGAGACTAGCATCTGCGATGTGAAGTACCATGTTTCATTGGTAGGGAACATTGTGATGTTCTGAGCATGCAGATGGATAGTGACCTGATGATCTATCGAACTACCCTCGTTCGGACTTTCCAAGTGGTTACCATTTGTCGAGTGGATAAGTCTGAGGTCTTGGTTGTACTGATTAGTCCTCACTACTCGAAACGTCATTTAGACTCTACATGATAGGTGCCTCACTTTGACCCGTTTACCGACTCAGCTAGGGTCATTAGGTGGCGGGATTGGGTGAGGTCCGATGCATGTAGGAGTCGATGCTTTGTTGTCGAGGATTCACCGCTGGCTTTTATGCGTGGATATCCTATGCTATCTGAGGAGATAATAGTGTGATAAATCTCTGTCCAGAGTACTAGATGTGTTTTGGGTAAATGGGTTTACCTAGTAACACATGCAATATCACTATTTGATCTCCGAGATGTAAGCATAGCTATTGGATCTCTAGCGACTCTCGATATACCAATGGTCGTTGATCTGATCGGGATATATGTGTTGAAAGGACCGTACTGTA
>KV000940.1:92208-116534 GCA_001598015.1 Dorcoceras hygrometricum | reverse complement strand
CTGAAATTATAGCGGACTCGGTTGCAAAGTGCGGACGCTGAAATGCTTTCGTTGATTTTGTAGGAATGAAGGAATGATTTTTAGATAGGAGTGGAGTGGTTCGAACGAAAGCAGCTAATTTATAGCCAAACTCCGTTGCAAAAAAACAAAATGAGCGTCCGCTCTTTGTCAGAGCGGACGCTCTAAAGCTGCATTTCACGTGAACTACATTCACGTGATGACTTCTTACTTTTTTTTATTAATCAGCGTCCGCTGCTTGTAGCAGCAGACGCTACAAATTTTTTTTTTTTTAAAAAACTGAGCGTCCGCTGCTTGTAGCAGCGGACGTTAACCAATTTTTTCCACCGTCCGCTCTTTGCAACAACGTTTTACAGTATTTTTACAAACCCTCTCTAATTACATTATTTTTTAAATTGATTTTTTTTTGCGTTATTTTTTAAAAACAGCTCCTCACCCGATTGCAAATGAAATTGGGAATTAATTAATATTTTAAAACTTAGAAAGAAGCTAAGGTTGAGAAAAAATGGTGAAAAGAGAAGTGGCAGGAATTTCGGATGTGACGTTGATATATTAACGTATGTTAATTTCTGAAATATCTCTACATATAACCATCATCAACATGTCAGAAATATTATAATATATTATATGGCGAGAGCTATACATAGTGAAAGCATAAAAATTAAACCACCACAATATCATCCGCATAGAAACTAAAAATTTAAGTTTATACCAAATTTTACATATATATTATACCAAAAATCACTAATTTTTTGTGTTTTTAAAATCAAATACATTTGTGAAACATTCAAAGTTAATACAATATATATCCTATCTCCAAATTTAGCCCTTAGAAATAGAAATATAATTTCTTTTTTAATGATAAGAAATAGGAATATATTTTCTTATGATATCAGTCAGTCTCACTTGTTAAAGACAAACAAAATAAACTACATTAAGGATGTCAATTTTCTTCACGGATTCGAGGCCCTCAAAAAAATCTGAACGGGACGGATATGGAATCCTCGAATCAAATGAGATGTAGATGATAAAATAATATTACTATTATTGTTTAATATATATTTAGATGACTAAAAAAACCTTCAAAATCTAAATAATAATTTATTTAATAATAATATGTTACTATTATTACTATTTAATAATAATAAATATTATATAATATCTGATATATTAAAACTATATATATATAATAATAATAATAATATTAATAATAATAATAATAATAATAATAATAATATAAGAACATATCCTCATAGAATGAGGATGAGGATCCCGAACATGAACATGGTAAAATCGACCCAACCTCGTTATTATCCTTAACTGTGCTCGACGTTCTTGTAAGCATCCAATAAATAAGTGACATACGTCGACCAATAAATATCATTACTTTTAAATAGAAAATAATAAGATAGAAATATGCTATAAATTATCAAAAAAAAAATCTTGTAAAGATAGAAGATGAAGGTCTGATAGCCAACGACAGCCCAAACCACGCACTAACACACACGAATGGCAGCCGTTCGCTGTTGCCTGTCTATCACTTCCTCCACCACGCCCACACCACCGGCGTCGCAAGATTCGTCCAGCACTTCTTCGTTGGAACAATCATTCGCCACGAGGCCTCCTACTAAGATTTTACTGCCCAGCGGGAAGCCTTTGAAATGGTCCACTGGGGTGGCCCCTGGGGATTACGGGGGCCCACCAACTTCCTCGAAGCTCAGGAAGTACTGGGGTGGAGATGAGGACCCTCTTGCATCTGATGATTATCTGTGGAATAGAGATTTCATGGACCGCATGAAAAAGTTCATTCAAGGTTCTGATGATGATAATACTGACCCTTCTGTACAATCTGATAAGGTTCGTTCGTTTCACCGGGAAGCTATTGATATTAGTTCTTTTGCTTTTGTTCCGAGTGCTTTTTATCTTCTGGGGTCGATGCTGTTGTTATAGTTCTGGTGCTTTTTAATGTTATTATTATTTGGCTCAGATGAAAATGGGAATCTTTCTTGTGGATATGTTGTATTTGGGATTTCGATTCTCCGACTGTTAATAGTTTTTTTCTTGTTCAATGTCGTCTATTGGTGCTTTCTTCTCACCTAGGTATCTTTTTTACAGTTGCCTGAAGTATAAGTTTTTGAACGGGAGTGCGTGTTTTGTTTGCTCAGCTGTTGCTGTTGTATTACTGGCTTCCTTCGTTGTCGTACCATTTCTGTTTCGATTTGTGTATTCACTGACTTGAGAATTGATGGTTTCTGGTGTTGATTGTAAACAGGATGTGCCTTCTGGATTTCTTAGCTTGAATAGAGTAATGAGCCTGGACAAGTATGCAAAATTTTGGAGTTTTCAATTGGCTTCTTCTTGGGACTACATGCTGTATAACACGTGTAAATCCACCTTCACCTTTGCAGTTTGGAATTGGACTTGAGCAAAGAGTTGGCTGCAACATCAGATGCTGTAGTCGATCAGAAAATCGAGGAACAAGTACATTGGAATTTTAGGATTTACGGTTTATGATATGTTACCAGTCAATGCTTCATTTGCATACCGTCTGTTCTTAAATGATATTTAGGTTGTTAAGACTGTTGGTCAAAGATGGAAAGCAGCTCCTACACGTCGTGAGCAAGAGAAGTGGGATAGGGCAACTAAGGCTGCAACTGGAGGCAGTGTGAGTCATCTCTCTTTTGGATTTCTGTTTCTTGTGACTGCTTAAGATTTATTGTACTGCTGAATTTATTTACTGATTTTGAAGCGTGTTTACCGAATTGTTTGGAATCTTGATCAACATGGTGGTGGGAAATTAAAACATAAATTAAATTGTCAAAAGAACAGGTTCTCTTAGCATTCCCCTTTCAAAAGAAATTTCTATAAATATGTAAACTACCAAAAATTTAGTGGAAGACTACAAAAGAAGATAAAGATAGAAATACAATTAGCATTGTCAACCTAGGACATCTTTGTAGAATCGTCCCATTAAGTGTTTTTCATTTTGTCAATCAAACATATAAAGTATTTTGTTAGGGGAATAAATAGGCCTAAGCCCAAAATAACAAATGTGTATACTAGGAGGCCCAAGGCCCAAGTAGGAGAGGAGAACAGTATAAATAGCCGAGAAGCGGGGGAAGGATAGGTAGCAAATTAGTTGATAGCAGTTATTCATCTAGCTTAGCTAGAGGACAGGAAGGTTCCTGGATGTCCTAGGGTTCATGTTTCTGTAATTCTACTGAGATTCATTGATTTCATTCAATAAATACTTCAGCTTTCTATTCAATTGTGTTGATTACTATCTGATATATTAAAACTATATATATATAATAATAATAATAATATTAATAATAATAATAATAATAATAATAATAATATAAGAACATATCCTCATAGAATGAGGATGAGGATCCCGAACATGAACATGGTAAAATCGACCCAACCTCGTTATTATCCTTAACTGTGCTCGACGTTCTTGTAAGCATCCAATAAATAAGTGACATACGTCGACCAATAAATATCATTACTTTTAAATAGAAAATAATAAGATAGAAATATGCTATAAATTATCAAAAAAAATCTTGTAAAGATAGAAGATGAAGGTCTGATAGCCAACGACAGCCCAAACCACGCACTAACACACACGAATGGCAGCCGTTCGCTGTTGCCTGTCTATCACTTCCTCCACCACGCCCACACCGCCGGCGTCGCAAGATTCGTCCAGCACTTCTTCGTTGGAACAATCATTCGCCACGAGGCCTCCTACTAAGATTTTACTGCCCAGCGGGAAGCCTTTGAAATGGTCCACTGGGGTGGCCCCTGGGGATTACGGGGGCCCACCAACTTCCTCGAAGCTCAGGAAGTACTGGGGTGGAGATGAGGACCCTCTTGCATCTGATGATTATCTGTGGAATAGAGATTTCATGGACCGCATGAAAAAGTTCATTCAAGGTTCTGATGATGATAATACTGACCCTTCTGTACAATCTGATAAGGTTCGTTCGTTTCACCGGGAAGCTATTGATATTAGTTCTTTTGCTTTTGTTCCGAGTGCTTTTTATCTTCTGGGGTCGATGCTGTTGTTTATAGTTCTGGTGCTTTTTAATGTTATTATTTTTTGGCTCAGATGAAAATGGGAATCTTTCTTGTGGATATGTTGTATTTGGGATTTCGATTCTCCGACTGTTAATAGTTTTTTTCTTGTTCAATGTCGTCTATTGGTGCTTTCTTCTCACCTAGGTATCTTTTTTACAGTTGCCTGAAGTATAAGTTTTTGAACGGGAGTGCGTGTTTTGTTTGCTCAGCTGTTGCTGTTGTATTACTGGCTTCCTTCGTTGTCGTACCATTTCTGTTTCGATTTGTGTATTCACTGACTTGAGAATTGATGGTTTCTGGTGTTGATTGTAAACAGGATGTGCCTTCTGGATTTCTTAGCTTGAATAGAGTAATGAGCCTGGACAAGTATGCAAAATTTTGGAGTTTTCAATTGGCTTCTTCTTGGGACTACATGCTGTATAACACGTGTAAATCCACCTTCACCTTTGCAGTTTGGAATTGGACTTGAGCAAAGAGTTGGCTGCAACATCAGATGCTGTAGTCGATCAGAAAATCGAGGAACAAGTACATTGGAATTTTAGGATTTACGGTTTATGATATGTTACCAGTCAATGCTTCATTTGCATACCGTCTGTTCTTAAATGATATTTAGGTTGTTAAGACTGTTGGTCAAAGATGGAAAGCAGCTCCTACACGTCGTGAGCAAGAGAAGTGGGATAGGGCAACTAAGGCTGCAACTGGAGGCAGTGTGAGTCATCTCTCTTTTGGATTTCTGTTTCTTGTGACTGCTTAAGATTTATTGTACTGCTGAATTTATTTACTGATTTTGAAGCGTGTTTACCGAATTGTTTGGAATCTTGATCAACATGGTGGTGGGAAATTAGAACATAAATTAAATTGTCAAAAGAACAGGTTCTCTTAGCATTCCCCTTTCAAAAGAAATTTCTATAAATATGTAAACTACCAAAAATTTAGTGGAAGACTACAAAAGAAGATAAAGATAGAAATACAATTAGCATTGTCAACCTAGGACATCTTTGTAGAATCGTCCCATTAAGTGTTTTTCATTTTGTCAATCAAACATAAAAAGTATTTTGTTAGGGGAATAAATAGGCCTAAGCCCAAAATAACAAATGTGTATACTAGGAGGCCCAAGGCCCAAGTAGGAGAGGAGGACAGTATAAATAGCCGAGAAGCGGGGGAAGGATAGGTAGCAAATTAGTTGATAGCAGTTATTCATCTAGCTTAGCTAGAGGACAGGAAGGTTCCTGGATGTCCTAGGGTTCATGTTTCTGTAATTCTACTGAGATTCATTGATTTCATTCAATAAATACTTCAGCTTTCTATTCAATTGTGTTGATTACGAGACAGTTACGATTAAGATCGTAACAAAGTGGTCCGACCTGCCGTTCTGACGAGCGCGGAGGAATACACGGGAAAGTCGGTGAAGATGACGGCGACGCGATCGGAGTCTAAATTGGAGGTCTTAGAGAAAGCGATGAGCGTCGTACAAGGTAACGTAGACGATATACAGGATCGTATGGGTAGTTTAACGCAAGCTTTAGCGAATATGGCAGAATCACAGGCGCGCATGGAAGCTAATCAAATACGAGTAGAACAATGGTTAAATGATATGCGGGGAAATTCGAGGAGAGGCGGAGTGAATATCGAGCGCGTAGAAGAGGAGGAGACTAGAGGCTCTTACAGAGAGTCACGGCCAGGGAGTGATGAGGAATTGCGTCATGCGTTAAAACGAATAGAGATTCCAGGATTTGATGTGGTGGATCCACGAGGCTGGTTAGGGAGAGCAGAGCAATATTTTGAATTGCATAACACGCCTGTGGCTCACCGTCTGCGATTAGCTTATATACATATGGACGACGCCATCTATCATTGGTTTCAGTGGCTTCGGTCGAAGATACCTGACATTACTTGGGGGAGATTCGCGGAGGAATTGATTAAACGGTATGGTGGGCGAAGGCAATCTAATCCGTTCTTCCTCCTCGCGTCATTGAAGCAAGGCAGCCAAACACTAGACGCGTATATCGAACAATTCGAAGTGTTGTTAGCTCAAGTTGGCGACTTACCGGAAGACCAGTGTCTGGGGTATTTTTTGAGCGGGTTGCGAGAGGAGATTAGCAAGAGGATTGGTATTCATGAGCCCAGAACAATCATGCGTGCAATGGACTTGGCTCGGGCAATCGATGAGGAGATAAATGGCTACTGGGGGTGCTATCGCACGGGACAAGCAATGGGGAATGTAACTAGGACCTATCGACCAGCACCGCTGTATGAGCGTTATGATAAGACAGGAGCCGCTACTGGGGAAAGGAGCAAAACTCAGCCATTGAGCAACATAACTAATCGGCGGGAACTATACAACCAAACTCAGGATCGGAAGATAGCTAGTAACTCACCAATTGATGGCCAGAAATCGGAAGGGAGTACCAACACGGTGGGTCAATCCCTAAGGAGGAGTGAAGCAAAGAGGGAGGGCAGAATAGTGTCACCACAGGAATTTCAAAGGAGAAAAGAGCAAGGATTGTGCTTTAGATGTGGAGAACCGTACTCCCCGATGCACAAATGTGCTTTCAAACTGATGCAAGTGGCAATACTTGAAGATGAACGTGTGGAGGAGGGGGAAACAGAAGAAAATGATGCAGCAGAGGGTGACAACGAGATAGGGGACAAAGATTATGGAATGTTAGAACTCCCTTTGTATTCAATCAGTGGCATGACACAACCACAAACTACGAAACTGAGAGGAAGAATTCAGAATGAAGAAGCAGTGGTAATGATAGATAGTGGAGCCAGTCACAACTTCATCTCACGCAAGCTCGTAGAGAAACTGGGCATGAAAATTGATGAGGCAGTGAAGTTTGGAGTGTGCTTAGGGGATGGGACTAAGGTGCAATGTCATGGGCTATGTCAAGGATTAAAAATACAGTTGGGGACATATACCGCCAGGATCACAGGACATTTGTTTGAGTTGGGAGGAGTAGAAGTAATACTAGGAGTAGAATGGCTACGCACTTTGGGTGAAGTAAGGCTGGATTGGAACAAAATGAGGATGCGTTTCAGAGAAGGAGAACAGAGGGTTGAGTTAAAAGGAGACCCAACACTACAAAGATCCATGCTTTCACTCAAGTCGTGTAAAGTAACAGAAATAGAGTTTGCAGCAACGCTGATGACAGTGGACAGGATAACACAAGAGGATGGAGGACAACGACAAAGGAATGCCCCAAGGTCATACAAGAGGTGTTGAATAAATTCAGAGTAGTTCTTGACAAACCACAGGGCTTGCCACCGAAAAGAAACCAAGACCACGCCATTGTTATCAAAGAGGGACACGGGCCAGTGCAGATTAGACCATTACAGATATGCCCATCGACAGAAAAACGAGATTGAGAAACTAGTTACAGAGATGTTAGCCGCAGGAATAATACAACCTAGCATGAGTCCATACTCCAGTCCAGTTATTCTAGTAAAGAAAAAGGATGGTAGTTGGAGATCCTGCGTAGACTACCGAGCCCTCAATGAGGTTACAGTTTCAGACAAGTATCCTATCCCCGTGGTTGAGGAATTATTAGATGAACTACATGGGCCCGTCTTGTTTTCAAAACTGGATCTGCGGGCATATCATCAAATAAGGGTGAGACCTGATGATGTAGAAAAAACAGCGTTCAGAACACACTTGGGTCACTATGAATTTCTAGTGATGCCTTTCGGGTTAAAAAACGCCCCAGCGACCTTTCAATCAACGATGAATGACATATTACGTCCGCACTTGAGGAAATTTGTACTGGGTTTTTTTTTTATGATATCTCATTTTCAGCAGAAGTGTGGAAGAACACGCAAAACACCTCCAGATTGTTTAGAAATCTTGCGGGACAATCAGTTATTTGTTAATGAGAATAAGTGTGGGTTTGGGTTAACCGAAATAGAATACTTGGGCCATGTGGTGTCGGGAGTAGGAGTGGCAGTCGATAAGAAGAAAGTAGAGAGTGTGGCAGCTTGGCCAACTCCACGAAACATCAGGGGACTAAGGGGATTCTTGGGATTGTCCGGGTACTACAGGAAGTTAAAAGATTATGGAAAAACTGCCAGACCACTGACCGAGTTGTTAAAAAAGGGATCGTTCGGCTGGAATCTAGAGGCAGATGCAGCCTTCGAAGAACTCAAATGTAAGCTCACCACAGCCCCAGTATTGAAGCTTCCCAACTTTGATGAGGAGTTTGTAGTGGAGTGTGATGCGTCGGGGAGAGGTATTGGAGCTATCCTGGCGCAAGGGTGTAGACCAGTCGCCTTCTATAGCAAAGCGCTCGCAGAAAGATCACTCAGTAAATCTACCTATGAAAAGGAATTAATGGCGTTGGTATTGGCAGTGAGACACCGGAGACCGTACCTTTTAGGCCGCAAGTTTGTGATCTTAACTGACCACAAGGCCCTTAAAGAAATATTACACCAGCGGATCACAACACCCGATCAGCAGCAGTGGATATCCAAACTCATGGGATATGAGTTCCAGATTAAATATAAAGCCGGGACCCTCAATGGAGCGGCGGATGCGTTGTCGAGATGTGTAGATACTGCATTGTATGGCATCTCTATACCTCAATGGCAGGACATAGAGGAGATTAAAACAGAAGTGAGATTGGACCCTATATTACAGGAGGTGATATCTAAATTAGAGAAGAGGGAATTGACTGATTCGCCATATACACTATCACATGGCTTATTGCTGTATAAGACTAAACTGGTGTTACCCTCCAACTCAAGATGGATTATCAAGATTATGGAAGAAGGTCACAGTTCCACAGAAGGTGGTCATGCAGGAGCCTTCCGTACATTGAAGCGAATTTTTAACTGTTTCTTTTGGAAAGGAATGAAGAGGGATGTGTACCAGTTTGTGGCTGAGTGTTTAGTCTGTCAGAAGCAGAAATACCAAGCTATGAAACCTACAGGGTTACTACAGCCATTGGCAATTCCGGAGCAGGTTTGGGAGGACATCTCTATGGATTTCATTTCAGGGCTCCATAAGTCACGCTGGTTCGAAGTGCTGCTAGTAGTTGTTGACAGGTTGTCAAAATACGGTCATTTTATCCTGCTGAAACACCCTTATACAGCCCAAAGCGTGGCAGATAAATTTGTTAAAGAGATAGTGCGTCTACATGGAGTTCCTCGGTGATAGTCAGTGATAGAGACTCCATTTTCATGAGCAGTTTTTGGAGGGAAGTGTTTCGGTTGCAAGGGACAAGACTTGCCATGAGCTCAGCTTACCACCCGGAATCGGATGGACAAACAGAGATTCTAAACCGCTGCATTGAAACATACTTACGTTGTTTTGTGTCTGAACAGCCGAGAGCTTGGAGTATGTGGGTTCACTGGGCAGAGTATTGGTACAACACGGCATATCAAACGGCTGCTGGAATGATACCTTTCGAGGCTGTATATGGGCGCAAACCACCTGTTATTACTAGATTTCTTCCAGCAGAATCAAACGTGGCGGCAATGGCCCGGGAATTAATGGACAGGGACGAGGCTCTAAGACAGCTCAAGTATAACTTAGAGCGAGCGCAACAACGCATGACTAAACAGGCCAATGCTCATCGGCGGGATGTGGCTTATGAGGTGGGAGATAAAGTATTCCTTAAGTTGAGGCCCCATAGACAACAATCGGTGTGCTCCAGGATTTTCCAGAAGTTAGCTCCAAAGTATTTTGGACCATTCGTAGTGATTCAAAGGATGGGAAAGGTTGCCTACAAGTTACAGTTACCGGCAGGTTCTCGCATACATCCAGTATTTCATGTCTCTCAACTTAAGAAAGCAGTGGGAAGGCATGAGCAGACACATGAGCTACCGTTGGGGCTAGAACAAGAATTAACATTCAACTATGAACCTCTCAAGGTGATAGCCCACAGGCAGAAGAAGGTCGCAGGGATAATGGTGCCACAGGTTCTTGTACAATGGAAGAACAAGCCAGTAGGAAAGGCAACATGGGAGGATGCTGCAGATTTTCAATCTCAATTTCCACAAACCAGCCATGAGGACAAGGCTGCTTCGAAGGAGGAGGATATTGTTAGGGGAATAAATAGGCCTAAGCCCAAAATAACAAATGTGTATACTAGGAGGCCCAAGGCCCAAGTAGGAGAGGAGGACAGTATAAATAGCCGAGAAGCGGGGGAAGGATAGGTAGCAAATTAGTTGATAGCAGTTATTCATCTAGCTTAGCTAGAGGACAGGAAGGTTCCTGGATGTCCTAGGGTTCATGTTTCTGTAATTCTACTGAGATTCATTGATTTCATTCAATAAATACTTCAGCTTTCTATTCAATTGTGTTGATTATGAGACAGTTACGATTAAGATCGTAACATATTTGTTGTGTATTTCTGATTGGAATATCGGGATGATGATTTATTGACTGGAATCCTTGTTCCAAATATATCAGTACAAAATACTTCTGATTATTCTATTTCTGTAGGATGTGATGATTCGAGAGTCAAGACGCCCCAGAGGTGATCCAAAAGTTTTGGCTTCAATATCAAAGGAACAATATTACAAGGTAGTAAATTATGAGCCATCGATAATATCCCTATCCTACAGTTCTTCATTTAGCAGCTCTCAAATTCTCCTGATTTGTTGTTTCAGTTGAAGAACAAACTCCAATTTCTCACGATAGGACTTGGCAGTGTTGGAGTGATTTCGAGCTATGTTTCTTACTCTCCTGAAATTTGTGCAAGGTACTTTAATATCTGAATTTATTTAGAAATTTATCATTAATAATTTTTTCAATGTTTCCTTGGATAAGGATTTCTTGTCAAGACATGCTGGCGTTAAATTGATAGATTATCATGAATTAATTTATTTGGTTGAATGACCAAATGATCTTCATATTTACATTGTGGCATTCAAATGATATGATGTCAATTGTTCTTTGGGTTTTCGGCTCTATCATCTCTTTGAAAATGTCATGATTACTGAGCTCTGATGATCTATGCTTCCATTCATCTATACAAAAGATTCAGAACAAGGACTTAGAAAAGTGATGAAAGGCATTGATGCGATCAGTAGATGTTCCATCAGTCAACGTCCTTGATTTAATGTTTAAATAACATCATAATTGATATATATATTCAGCTACGGTGTTGGGTTGCTCGGATCATTGGCATACATGCGAATGCTCGGGAATAGTGTGGATTCTCTGGCGGATGGAGCAAAAGGCCTTGTAAAGTATGTATTCATTTGCCTTTTTGGTCAGATTTGAGAATTTGTGTTTTTCCTCCTATGTTATTTATGGGATGAAATGATATTTCTTACGACAAAGATATCTATATATATATAAAAGCAGAGTTTTTGCCAAAAATGGAAAGTTCCCGCCAAAACTAAATTTCTATTTGTAGAAATCAATTAAAATATTAGCTATAATTAAGACAAATAAATTCACTTTGTTTTTTAGAATTTCGAGACAATAATAAATTATCTTTAGACCGTTAGAATTTCGAGACAATTCAATTATTATTATTTTGAAAAAAACAACATATTAAAAACACATATATTTATAGAAACTAACAATCAATTAATAATAATATCATTAATTAACATCAGAACCAAAATTCTTTTCAATTAATCCAATAGTTATGAAGCTTCAAATTTCGATCTAATGGACTAATGTTTTAATCAGATCACAATTATTTTAATATTTCGATATTTTTTTAAAAAATAAAATGAAATTTGAAATAAATATTATGAACCTATAGAAGATATTTGCATCTGAATGAAAACTACATACTATCTCCCTTAATTAAATAAGAACATATAAAAAAAATAATTACTACTAAATATAATTACATAACACTGTCTCATCTACAATCTCGGGGAAAATCAATTAACTCACCAACATTAACTCAAAATGTTTACATCCTATTAAATCGTAAGGTTTATATGTAGTTCCATATATACAATGTTTTAATCTGATACAAATCACATATTAGTCTGATATATAAACCACAACCAAAATAAAATGTCTATTTATAGAAACTAGCAATTAATTAATGATAATATTAATTAACAATAATAAAATATTAATATTAATAATTATAATTACTAAAACAAATGATCATAAATAAAAATTCGTTCCCCCGCGTCTCATATAACTGTGAAATACAGTTACATAACACTCCCTCGAATATTTGAGGCTACAATTCCGTAATACATAATTTCTACTGGTGAAATTTTGGAATCGTAATAATTAATTTCAATTTTTCAATATATATTGAGTACTTCAATATTTGGTACCAATATCAATACTAATAAAACATTCACCGATATAATTATATATCCGTGACTAGTGTGTGATGAAAGTTGTGATCCCAACTATACGTACATGTTGTGCAAATGTGTATTGGATGTCAGCATGTGACAGATACCGTTATCCTGGTCTCGATTGGGAAAATATATCTAAATAATGCATATACCTTTGGGTTTAAGCACAAAAATAATGTAGTTGATGTGGTTGAAGGCTCTATTTAGTGAAATGATTCTAAATGTACAATTCAAATGTCCATGCATTATGATAACTAGGGATGATACTAGTGATGATACTAGTGATCCTGTATTTCATTAGAAAACAAACATATAACGTGGTTTACCACTTTGTTCATGATGCTGCCATAAACAAGAAAATCAGCACTACCTTCAAGAACAATTTCTATATCTTCACAAAAGAGTTGGTAGCTTGCTGATTGTCCAATGTAGGCATTGGGGATTAATTTCTAAATGTTTCAGTGTTTGAGAATACCTTCCTTTGTTACATTAGAAGATTCATGTTCGTATCTTGTACTAGTTGGCCATGGGCTTCAGGTATAGCCATTTAATAATTTGACTGCTTGGGATATTTCTTCTGCATGAGAGAGAGCCAGACTATATCCAATCACTATTTGTCTTCTCAAGGTAAGTATTTAAGTTTACTGTTAGGTCAGCCATAGGAGGAGTATAAACATTAGCTTTAAACTAGAAATACATTTCAGAACTTGTGTTTTGATCTGCTTGTTATATTTGTTTGTGAGTGGTACACCGGTCTAATGGAGCTCCTCATTTGTTTAATTCAGCCTTTATTCAGCCATCATTACAAATTTCTGGCTCGTTTTCATTAATTCATGTAAGCATTTTCTTGTCCAGGGGAGCTATTGGACAGCCACGGGTACTAGTTCCGGTCGTCCTGGTGATGTTATATAATCGATGGAACGAGTAAGACTTTCAGAAAGTGTAGTTTGCATGCGTCTTTCACAATCATTATCACAAATTTCGTATCACTCTATGCTGATGTATATATTTGCAGGATCTTAGTGCCGGACTATGGAGTCATGCCCCTTCAGTTAATTCCAGTTCTCGTGGGATTTTTTACGTATAAGATTGCTACTTTTATGCTAGCTATTGAGGAGGCTATTAATGCAGCCATGGGAAAAACATAAGCTTGATTCGATATATATATCCTTAGAATGTTATAGCTGCCGAGTGAATTTATACATACACATGATTATACAGGTCAAATTTATTTAATGACGATTTCTATATATCTCATTGCCTTTTGGTCATTTACTCAGTTTTGGCATATTACAAATCATTATTGTCCTTGTTTTTTTCCCTAGAAGTATAATCGAAAGAGGAGGAGTTTGATGTCAAACCTCTCTCTTAAGTAAGATTTATGCCCACACATTACTTAGACAGTGATGGAAATCTTTGTTCTCATATAAACGCTGCTTGGTTTGATTACCAACTGAAAGAGATGTAATATAGAGAAGTAAAAGTTTTTGTTGTTTATGGGGGAAAACATTTGAAAGTTGGTGTCATTGAGATTTTGGTAATTTAAGTAGTCAAATTCCAGTGTTAGTCAACTAAGTTTTTCTATGCTGTCGGGGGGGGAATAAACCTGCGGCGTTGGTAGGACCACCAAAGGGAGGCGTATGATGGTGGAGTAGTGGGCAGCTCAGGTAGTGGTGCTACAATACCCGGCCATTAGTGGGTCCGTGAGTAATTGCAGGTGTAGTTTGATCTTAGAGGTAGTGATGGCAAGTGTGCTGATGGTGGCTTGATCTTAGAGGTAGTGATGGCAAGTGTGCTGATGGTGGCTTGACCATTATATACTAAGCAACGCCTAAACAAGTCGGTGTTGGTCGAGGACATGAAAATGGCTATTGTGGTTGGAGAAGAGGTGGAATAATCTGAGACAAGGGCTACATCTCTGAGAACACAACCATACTTCGTAGACAAGGTCTACAGCTCTGAGAACACAACCATACTTCGTAGATAGTGGACCACCACCAGGTTCAGTCGGTCCCCCTCTCGAACCAACCCCGGCCCGAGCCATGGCCGCACAAGGGCGGACGAGATGCGAGAAAGCGCCGCACGGGCGACGCTCAAAATTGCAACCATGCGTCGTCCCGGGTTCAGCCATGGTTAAGCCCTTCTCTCCCAATCATGGGCCACTACTAGACCTCCCTAGGACCGCCTGAACCATCTCCAAGTCCCTAGAACAGTCCTTGGCCGAAACATTACAAGAAAAGTGCAAATATGCGTCAGAAATTCATGATGCATGCGTGATCCGTAATCAACCACATAGATCTCATGAAATCACATGCAAAACATACCACCATTCATTAAAAACAGTTTAATATAGCTTAAATTATGAGAAAAAGGGAAGATATCACATGCCTTTGGTGGAGAAAAAGAAGATCTGCGAGTTACCGAGGCGTAGGACGCGAGATCGGGACAAGACCATCTTGAGTCACCAAAATTTTGAAGAAAACCGATGGGGTGTTGGAGGAGATGAGAGGGGCGGCTATGGTGAAAGCGAGGAGGCTAGGGTTTTGCAAAAAAAATGTGTTTATGATAAAATGAGGTGTGATACACAAGACCCCTCAAAGGATAGCATAAGTTAGGAAAATTAAAAGAGCTTTTTCCCATTAAGCCCCACTAATTAAAATATGTTTTAAAACTCCCAAAGCAAGCCTCCAACTTAAATTTTCGTAATAATAATTTCCCATCTTTGTAAAATATAGAAAAAACTCATTAAAATAGCCTGTATAGGCGAAAAACGGGCCCCCTCAAAAGAAATCATAAAAACCTCAATTTTCGGAAATTGCTGCTTAAAAATATGAATTTGCTCTTAAAAATCTAAGGGCTTAAAAATCTCGATCGAAGAAGAGAATTAGAATCTATTCTATTACGTTGCATTTGTTTTACATTGATAACTGTTATGCTATTTTATTGTGATTAGTCGTACCTGCTGATTATACTGAGATGCATTCTCACCGGAGTTTGTCCGGCTGTTGTTTTGTTTTGTGTGTGTGCATGACAACAGGTAGACGAGAGCTGAACTGAGTTGGGCCACGAGTAGTGGGAGCTGGCTAACTAAACGAAACGCAACAATGAAGAAGAACAGTTAGAGATCAGCAGTTAGCATAGCGTTGATATAGTTAGCGATAAGATGAAACCTGGTTTTACTGCTGCTGGTCAGCTTTTGTATTAGTAGACGTTACATGTAATAGCTAATGGTACTGGTTTGTGCTGTTATAAATAAATAGCGTTTGAAACACAAACGTAGTCTTGTATTGTGACCTAGGACCAGCTGATGGGACCAATTAAAAAAAAATGGGTTTCCAGATTTCATCACTTAAATTCGAAGGTTAAATTAGATGCTAACTAAACAACCATAAGATGAGATTAGAAGATTAATTGTGAGCAGAGAGTCTCACACATGCATATCATGAAATAATAAAACCATCATTAAATCACATAAAATAACATATAATTTTCTAAAATATTTTTCCCCCTAGTCATGCACTCGTTTCTACGTAATTAAAATTTCCTGGGCGTTACAGTGTGTCATAAGAAATTTTGCTTTTTTTTATCATTGGCTCCACCTGCTTGATGAATTCCAAAGCCTTCATATGTTCATATTGTCATGCTCAATCTCATACATCAAAATCATCATGATGAATCAATTAGTGTTTCGAAGAACCAGAGTCGAAAGGGTTTCTCCATGATTGACGAAGTTTGCATTACTTTTGCCAATAAGGCTTGTCGTGGAACCACATAACTTGCTTCTCAAACCCATGGCTCTGCTACATCTTCAGGTTATATGTCTTCTGTTTGTATGTGTAACTCCGATGAATATGTAATGTAAATCACGGGAATCGGGTAAGGCATTCTCTGTATTTGAGAACTTGGTGAACCCTAATACTATTTCTTATAATACAATATATACACGGCTGGCATATGACATTTTAGGATTTAATCATATATTCTACCATGTTATCTATGATTGTATATTTTATAAAGTAGAACCATCTTTTAAATTAGGTTGATAAGATAGTGTAATATGTTAAAGTAGGTAGATTAGTATTACATTAGTATCGTTAAAGATTTGATGATATCTGTTTAGAGATTTAGTTTATCTATTATACTCTATTTAAAGTTGTAAAGGTCCATGAATAAGAAAAAACTTTTCCTCTCTAACTTTCACATGGTATCTGAGCACTGAGGTTTCTCTCTTTTTTACCTACACACGATTCATAATCCAAGTTCTCCTCTTCGTGTGTCTTCTCTTGTTCATTATCCCTCCTTGCAATCCTGACTACTAGATCTACTATTTCTGGGGATACCATGCCCAAGAAGCTCTCTAGCATATCCATCGCTCCTTTTTCCCGGAGTGATATGTCGTTGTAATTATCTTCAGTGAGCACAATGTGTAAATATTGTTGTCTGTGCTCGTGGAAAGCAAGGCTATCTAACCGGTGACCTCCCTCCTCCTGCAACCACTGATCCAACGTACCCGACTTGGTTGGCTGACAGTCTGTCTTTCTTGCATGGCTTATTAATTCCATGTAGACGAACACCAGTCAACGATATTATGGTTCCAAAATGCCAAAGAAGTGTGGATGCTGTCCGTCGGATGTAATCTTTTTGGGGAATACCTCTCAAAATTTTGAATCATGCTGCAAGCTAAAGGAGATCCCACTATTTTTCGGAGCTTCAAGAATTATGGCAGGAGCTGGACTTGTTCCTTGAAGAATCTCGAATGTGTGCCGAATGCAGTGCCACATGCGACACACTTTCGAGAAAGAAAGAGTGTTTGATTTTCTTGTTGGCCTTACCAGAGAATTGGATGATATTCGAGGACGAATTGTTGCACATGACCCTTTCCAATCGATCGATGATGCTTTTTCCGAAGTTCGCCATGAAAAACTTCGGCAAAAAACAATGCTCCCCGAGTCTTCTGTCTCCGAGCTATCTGCGCTAGCCTCCACCAAAGCCAACGTCGGGAAAGACGGCCCTGGTGTGATAATTGTCATCGACCTGGCCATACTAAAGACAAAGTTGAGATTCATGGCAAACCAACAAATTGGCAATCCCCAAAATCAATATGACAGTCAAAGCTTTCAAACCCACTCTGTCCAGGAACAACCTTCTCCCTCTCACATCTCGACCCCCTTCAATGCAGACCAAATCAAGCAAATTGAGAAATATTGTCGTTTTCTACGGGAAACTGCTCTTAACCCCCTATCGAGTCATGCTCCGTGACTCATCTGCTATAATCAACTCCTCTCTTATATCTGTTTCTTCACTCTCTTGAATTATTGATTTCGGGGCATCCGATCATATGACTGGGGACTTTAATTCTTTATGCTCTTATGCTCGTTGTACTAATGATTTGACAGTAAGGATAGAGAATTGGTTCCTCTCCCACATCCATGGCATTGGCATAAGTAACTTGTCTAGGGAAATTACCTTAAAAAGGTTTTTCATGTTCCCTCTTTAAAGTGTAACCTCATTTTGTCAGTATAGTCACTCGTGTTTTTTATTTCCGTGATAATTTCTCACCTGGTTCACTTTTTTTCAGGACCACCTATCGGGGAAGAAAATTGGCAGTGCTAAGCTCCACGATGGTCTTTACTACCTTGAGAGTTCGTCTTCCGATAGTCCACATTCCTCGTTTGCTTGTGTTCATCCTAGGTCTAGCTCATCTATTCAGAGAATAATGTTACGTCATTTTTGACTAGGTCATCGGAGTCTTTTTCCATTATTGTATATCAATAAAAAATTCAGTTTGTGTTGGATCTGCTACACAGATTAGATCTGGATTTTGATTCAAATATGCGAGGGCAATGAACAAACCAAGGAGAACAAGCTTACACTAGCCCTGCAGAAGTTTGAGTCGATGAAGATGAGATCTGGAGAAACAATGACTGAGTTCGACGAAAGATTCAGCTCAATGGTGATAGAGCTGACCAAACTCGGAACAGAGTATAGCAACAGGGAGCTCGTCTTGAAGGTCATGAGAGCACTTCCCAAGGAGTGGGACGTAAAAACAATGGCCATGAAAGAGTCAAAGAACCTCAACAAGCTGGAGCTCCATGACCTGTTCACGAATTTGAAAGCTTACGAGTTTGAGCTGGAGACCAGAGCTGAATCTGAGCCATCAACCTCTCAGTCAAACAAGGCCCTTGTTACTGCAGAAGAAAAACCACAAAGACTGCTGAACAGATTAGCAATGACGCAATGTCCCTCTTCATTAAGAAGTTTGGGAAATTCTTGAGAAGAACTCAAAATCCATCTTTCTCAAATAAATCTCACAAAACTGAACAGACCACTAATGACTTAAACTGTTATAACTGTGGCAGGTTGGTCATTTTATTGTCGACTTTACTAAACCGAAGAAAGAAGACAAGAAGTCATCGAATAAGGCACATCAGACCAGATAAGAAGACTTTCAGGAAAAGAAGAGATTAGAAAGCCATGGTTGCTGAAGAGAGTAACAACAAGTGGGCTGATTCGATCTTGGATGAGAGCTATTCCAGCAGCTCATTGAGCGACAGCGAGGAAGAGGAAGTTCATTGTCTAACGTAGATGGAAATGATGAGGATTCGATTTTATAATATTGAATTTACACGTTAGGACTTAGTCTCAGCACTAAATGAGATGGTACATAAGTACAAAAAGCTATCTCAGTTCGAAGATTTAAAGATGAAAACAAGTGTCTGAAAGACAAGTCGGATGATCTAAGATGTTCACGGCTTGATGACTCAGATAGTCTAAAGACTGAGTTAAGTAAGCTAAAGACGAAGAACAAATCTTTGAGAACCAATTCTAATGAGCTCACATCTGAAAATGATAGACAAATCAAGTGATGAGCTCTTGGACAAAATCATATGTTTCAGTAGGCAAGCTGCACGATGTCCTGAAGCAATTTAATGACAAAAATGGCTTAGGATTCAACACGGTAGAAAGAAGCTCTGGTGATATTTGTACTCAATCAGATCTGGTTCATGACAAGCTCAAAAAGATGAGTTTTGTCAAAGCCAGTGTGATGCATGATACACTTCAATCGGTCAAGTATGATGAAGAGAACGCGTCTAATCTGAACCAGAAGGGTAAGCAAGGTACAGACTATACTCAATCTGAGAACTCTAAGCCAAGCTAGCTTAAGAATAGGCTGGACAAGGACAGAGTAAGATCTGGTCCGTAGCCGCCTGATCTGAACCAGCTTAGGCAAGGTTCACCCAGAACTTTGAGTCACGTTTAAGAGGTTCTATACCATGTGAGTATAGGTTCGAAGTTGAGTTCAAGGGCTGGCAGTTAAGGGTATTTAATTTAGAATTCTACAGACCCGTAAATAAGCCAAGGAGAGGCAACATGAAGGCATCCAAACAGTGATTTTATGGATTGTAAACATGTTTAAGATGTGTAAAATTATATTTTTAGGCTTGGGTCGATTATGGTGAGTTTTAGGCTTGTGTTGTGACTGGTTGAGACCATCCGATGTCTGAGTAGCCCGTTGAGAAGCCTGGAACGATCCTGATTGATCTTGGCTAAAATTTCTATATTTTTTAAGGCATCACAAGCATGTTTACGGGCAACAAGCTTTTGAAAATGAAAAATTATGAACTTTTATGATGTTAATGGCATGTTACATGAAGCTTATGTTTGAATGAAAAAGGAACAAATATTATTTTGAGAAATGAGAGTTGTTTGTGACCAATACGTAGAGGAATATGGTTATTACGACGTATGAGGTTCGTAGAGACATATTACAAGGGGATAGTGACTCCGACGCAAGAGGTCCGTAGAGCTATTTCAGCTTACTACTACGGTTTATAGCTTGATCAAGCGAACAGAGGGGTCGCATCAATGAGCAAACTTCTCCAAAAATGTTATTTTGAGAATTTCTGTTATTTACATGCCAGGTTGTTGTTTTGAGGATTTGAGGTTAAAGTTTATTAAAATCATTTCGACGATGAGGTATGAAGTTAAGCTTAAAGTTTTTTTGAAGTTTTGATATTGAAGTTTAAAACGTATTTTTAGTCTGCTATTTTATTGCATGTGGATGCATATTTAGTACTTGTTATAAATATTTGAGCTTGTTGAGTCTTTAGGCTCACTCTATCTGATTGTGTGCAGGTGAGAATGATGTTGAGGCTCAATTTTGTGCAGGTGAGAGTGATGTTGAGGCTCAAGGCGATGGCTTTGAGGAGCTCAGACCCAGGCAGCGCACTCACGAGACCTTTAGCTTCCGCATTAGATTTTCATGAGTTTTTTATAAGAAATTTTGAGGAAAATTACATGGTTTTGGGACATGGTGTTTAGTTGTGTTTCGATGCACGACTTTTACCTTTAACTTTGCGATACCTTAACCACAAAAAATTTACGCCTTTATTATAGTAAAATATTTTAGAAAAATTCGGGTCGTTTTCTTCAGGAGTCTTCACATCAATTTGCCATATCTCATAGTCATAACATGCAGCTATCGCTAGCAGTATTCTTATGAACTTGAACATAGCTACTGGTGAAAAGATTTCATCATAGTCAACTCCTTGCCTTTGAGTGTAACCTTTTGCCACCAATCACACCTTGAAAGTCTATACCTTACCATCAGGCCAAGTTTCCTTTTGTAAATCTATTTACATCCTATCGAAATGATTCCTTCAGGAGGATCTACTAAGGTCCAAACTTGGTTCGTGCACATGGAGTCTATCTCAGACTGCATGGATTCAATCCATAACATAGAATCAACATCAGAAATTGCCTCCTGAAATTTCTTGGATCACATCCTATGTTACGATCACTTTGATCCTCTTCAAGTAGGAAACCGCACTGGACGGGAGGTCCAAGGATCCTTTTTGATCTCCTAGGAGCAAGCTCCTCGACGTCTGGTTCTAGAGGAGCGGGTGGTACTGTGAGACTCAAAAGTTTAGAAGGATTAATTGAGTTAATTAATCGGGTTTTATTGGATTTAGATTTGAGCAAACGAGTCTGGGTGTTCAGCTTTGAGTCGGTATGCTTGGAGAAGCTATCGGGTTATAAGTCCTTGGAACAGATCTGGAGAGTTAGAGTGTTGTGGTGGGATCTGTTCATATGCGAGTGTTGGTCATCGCTGAGTGATCGCGTTCAGCAGTGGTGATGGATCTGTGGTCGCTGGTGTTCAGATGTGAGCTAGCGTGTTTTGTAGCGAGTTGCTAAACTACGTCGTTTGGATTAGTTGGAATGACAACATTTTGGTTTAGCGGGCGAGACTCAGTTGAGAACAGCGTTGGTCTTCAGATTCGAGAGAGATCTGAGTGTTAGAGAGCGACGCCGTTTTGGGTTTCAGATTCCTCTTGCGCTAGCGATTCAGATCTGAGTAGCGGGTGACGTGTCCAGTTGCGATAGTGGACTTGTGCTACGTCGTTTGAGTTAGTAGAGATCTTCTTTGGCGTAGGGTGAGATCTATTGCGAGATCTGGACCTAGCGGGAATATCAGCTTTGTACTTTAAGTTGTCGGTAGGATCTGTTCAGCAAGCATGGACAGATTTGAGTATTTATAGAGAGCTTTGACCCTTGTCTATTATTGTTCACCGACACTTAGAAATATTTTCCCAACTGTTGAACTCTGTCGCGATACCCTAGCTACTGTTCATCGAACCTTATCTTCTCCGATTTCCGATGGTAGACAGCTCCGATTGTAGTAAGAGTGGTAGCGCTGGACTCCTCTTGCTAAGACTCTTCGTTTGGTGCTGCTTTTGGACGCTTGCTTGAAGCTGGCGAGGTGTGCTAAGACATATACCTTGTGTAGTCTATCAGCGTTCCGTCCTAGCTTGTTGGGGTGTGAGATCTGTGTTGCTCGGACCCTGTTGTAGTAATTGTAGCATAGAATAATTGAGGTACGGATGTGAGCTTGTTTTACAGCTTTGGATTGAGAATGGGTGATTATGCTTGCTGCTGTGTATGCTTTGCGTAATGTATATGTTTCTGTGTTGATCATTGCATATGTTGCATACACGCATTTATCCCTTGAGCTCAGATCTGTTGTAGCCGTGCCTTGTTGTTCCTGATTCTGTGCGTGCCAGGATGCTGTTGAGGCTGAGCGGGTAACTTCCGTACCTCATCTCCCTGCTGGGATTTGTTAGCCACTATGAGCGGAGTGGGTAGCTCCCACACCTCATGAGTTGGACAACAGCAGGCTGAGCCATGTGTTGCATCTGGTACCGTGTGTTGAGACGAGTGGGTAGCTCCCATATACTCACACACCCCGTGGCAAGTGATATCTGTTATCCATTGCTATCAGCCTTGATTATTGATCAGCTTTGAGTTGCCTTCGAGATTCTGGCTCCCCGCCTTTGGGTGAACCTTCTGTTGTGCTCAGCTGTTCATGCATGGCATTTGCATATTACTTGTTGCTTACCGTTAGCTGTTTTATGTTGCTCTCCGTACTGGGGTTTGACCCCATGTCCCTCTGGGGCTGGTATTATTTTCCTGTATGTGTTTTCAGGTTACCATGGTTACTCTGCGGGTCGTGGAGTAGACCCATCTGGTGGTGCCCCAGGAGATGGTTAGAGTGTCCCAGTTAGCGTATAGCATATATGTATAAGCACTGTTGGCCGGGGAGTGCCCTGGGCTTTGTTGTATTTCAGTTTCTTTCTGTAGTGCTTGTATTCATTAAATGCTGTACTGTTGTACTGAATTGTGTTTATAGAACTGGGATATTTTGAGTATTACAATATTTTAAATTATATGTTTTAATCGTCAGGCCAAAAGAGAAAATTTTAAGCCACTTTTGAATGCTTCCGCTATTGTTTTGCATGGTTTAACTCTGTAATGTGCACGAGGCCTGACATTTTTGGTATCAGAGCTTAAGCTGGGATAAGCTCGATTTCTTTGATCACACTTGAGTCTAGCCACAGTGTTGTGTGTTGCATGTGCTTGATTATGTGATTCTATGTGATCTATGTGATATATTTGTTGCTGTGTGACCTTACCTTCTTAGTGCCTTCGTAGATGCCGTCTAGACATAGGGGTAGAGGTAGAGGACAGTTTCAGGAAGAGTCCGAAGGTCAGAATGAGGAAGTGCAGCGTAGTGTTCCTCGTCATGGATGCGAGAGACAGATTGACTTTTAGGTAGATGAGCTGACAACCCGTGTAGACGATATGGAACTAGTGATGGCGAGGTTTCAGCGGATGAATCCTCTGTTGGCGACAATGGCGGATCCGGATCCCGTTTCCTGGGGGCGCAGCGGAAGTTTAAAATTTTTGCCCCGAGAAATGTTCAATACATCAAAACAATTCTATAATCCATGCATAGGATGTTTGAATCGTTACCTTGCTGGCGTCTAGGCGCCTGGATCCAACCAGATTCACAGGGAATTCTGGCTCTTGAATTGTAGGCGGCGGTAGATAGTCTAATCAGGTCCACGACCGGAAACAAGAGTCCTCCATCAGTCTGCACTAGAAGAGCTCATGGATTTTAGCACGAACAGAATCTTCTCGTCGCGGTGATCGAAACAAGTCCGATCACGGGGCGGCGGCACGGCGGCACAAGGGAGGAGGCGCGGCCGAGAGGTTTGGGAGAGTAGGGGGCGGCGCATACAAGGGCTATTGGTGAGTGAATTGTGTTCTAGCCCTAGACCAACTCTACTAATTAAAGATGGTACATGGGCTTGAACCGGCCCAATGGACTTGGGTCAAACCCAGGTCCATATGAACATCCGGTTCATTTAATTCGCCGTGGTTTCATCATAATCCCGATCGACGATCAGATCGAACCGATCGACTCAGTTTCCAAAACAGAGTATTATTATGTGAAAAACAATTTTTCAGACCACCTAGTCCAAAATTACAGTTTAGCCCCTCAACTTTGGGAAATCGCAATTTGACCCCTGTTGACTTTTAGGAAGTCGCACTCCCTAAAATCCTCCTCCTATGCTCAACACATTGAGCTCAGTTTCCGTGTGGGAATC
>KV000938.1:9226-26690 GCA_001598015.1 Dorcoceras hygrometricum | reverse complement strand
ATCCACTCGACAAATGGTAACCACTTGGAAAGTCCGAACGAGGGTAGTTCGATAGATCACCAGGTCACTATCCATATGCATGCTTAGAACATCACAATGTTCCCTACCAATGAAACATGGTACTTCACATCGCAGATGCTAGTCTCAAGCTCGGGCGGCCTTATCCTCATTTTGACGACCCAATCGACTAGAAACGAGTTCAGAATACACAGTGACTATTAGATGTGTTTCATGATAGCCATCATATCCACTATCACATCTAACATACACTATGGTGCATTCTAGGTCTTTATCCAACACAATTGTAAACATTATAACATAATGAAAATAAAGAATGCCATAAAAGAAATGCGAATTTCATAAATAAAGATCGTTATACAAAGAGTCAATAAACCCACACGCCACAAGTTGGCTAGTTGGGCATCTACTCTAACACACCATTCAAGTTTTCTTTGACTCTGTCCTTGCCTTGGACAACGCGGGTATGGTGGCGATGTTCGAAGCCCAGGTGGCATCTGGTCTCAAGGGGTTTTTGGGTTGTTCATCAGCCATTTTCGAAACTGCTCTGGTGGAATTCTTCCATGTTGAGTTAAGCGTGCAAGGGTGAGAACAGTACTGGGATGGGTGACCTCCTGGGAAGTTCTCGTACGTCAAGCTGCTGACGTTGCACCGCTTGATCTGGTTGGCCATGTGTGCTGTAAAAGTATGATCCAGATCTTAACGGGTAATACTATCTCTGCTGGGGATAGGGCCAGTGGTATGGAAAAGGGTAAGAATGATCTCTAAGGGAAATGAGACAGCACCAGCAGTTAGACACGCACCTCCCCTGACTCATGGGCCTAACAGCCCAACCCTAACGCACATAATAGGTGCACTCTACGCTGCCACATTATAAGGAAATAAAGTTGCACCTTGGCTAATAGCTATAGCTTTTGGCCTAGTGGTAAGCGTTGATCCTAACATTCCACAATGCGTCCGTCAGGGATGGGATGGTTGTCAGTACGGTACTAGGGAAACAAGTCGCTTTTTCAGAGGAACTGTTTGCTAGCACTTTCGCGTTACCATTGGAGGGACTGACCGATTTGCATGAAGTACCTAAGGATTTTGTTCTCGAGGCAAGGCGTGCTTTCTCCCATGATGGTAAACTGATCAGTACATCTTGCAAAAAAGAGAGAGTTGGTTTTTGAGTTTCGTCTATTAAGTTATATTTTGGCAAAATCTGTTACTGTAAAGGCTAGATCCTTTGACGCAGTCACACATGAACGATTTTTAATGATGTCTGCTATCTTTCGGGGAGTTAAAGTGAACTGGGGCAGACTACTGTTTAATATTTTCAAAGATATTGTGAAGCCTGGGTCGAGGCAAGCAAGAGGCTATGCGGTACAGATTTGTATCTTGCTGAAGAATGTACCGAACTTGGAATTGGGCGATTCCAAGGAGCTCCCTCCTCTAAAAGTTTTGACGGCAAAAATTGTTAGCAGATACATTGCTATCAACAAAAACATTGTTGTGGAGGATGTTGATGACGATTTCCGCGTGAAGAAGACACCAGTGAAGAAGGTCGTGTCGAAGAAGAGGCCTGGGCTGTTACTGATGAGCCGGCTGTGTCGAAAAAGCGACCAGCTACTGCATCTGATGTCCCGGCTGTCAAAAAAAAGAATAGGACATCGAAAGGAAAAGCAGCTCCTTCAAAGAGACTCTGGAGCTTGTGTCAACAGCCACAGAGGCAATTCCACTACAGATCATTGAACCAATTTCAGCTGTGTCAGCTGAGCAACCTCCTAAGCCAAAGCGCAAAACACCAAAAAGGAAGTTGAAGCTGCCAGAGGTTTCTGATGATGAAATTGTTGATAAGGAGGCGGATGTTGAAAATATTGTTGAGAAACAAAGTGATGAGCCATCTGCTGATGTTGTTGTGAAAGAACCAGTTGTGGGGACCATTGCGGAGAAACTGGGAGAAACATCTGTTGATGATGTGGATTCTATTATTGAGCAGATTCTTACAGACAACACTTAGTTTGAGACAGATATTTGAGAACCTGAAGTTACAGATTTTGAGGAACCAATGAATTCAAAAGCTGATGGTATAACAGTTGGGGACACTAAATTCTTGGTTGCAGCTGAAGGGCAACAGCTTCAAGGAACAGAGACAGAGGGAGAAGCGGTAATAACAGCTGATGAGTTATTATCCATTGAGGAGCATCTGGCTCAGATTCCTGATAACTTGCTTCTACCTTCCGTTATAGCTGCAGACATTACTCAGATCCGGTATAGTCAGGGAATTGAAATTAGAGAAGTGGATCTTTACAAGGCTAGTCTACCGCAAATCGCTGATTCTGACAAAGGAAAGGCACCTCTTGTGGAAGATTCTATTCAGGGGCATCCGGCCCGGGAAATTTTCTCTTTAATTTGTGCAGATATAGATTTCTTGGTTCAATTGCGGGAGCGAGTGATAGAGGATGTAGTTAAATTCGTTAATTCTTTCAGTTTGCACAGGTTGGATACCTTGCAGTCCGAGGAACTCTAAGCTAAAGAAGAGCGAGTCCTCACTTGGGCAGAAACAGATTCAGTTTTGATAGCTATTCAGCGACGGGGGTTTATTATTTCTAAATTTAGAGAACTGTTACTCCGAAAATTTTTGGTGGTCAGAAGGAGTAATTTTGTATTTGGGACACCCACATCAGCCATCGATCTCAAAGTTTTGGATTTGTTAATTGCTGCCCATCACTTTGCGTCAAAAGTATTGCTGAGGCAAATGAGGGAGTAGAAGCTGGTATGGACACGACCGTCCAGCTCCAATTTGGTTGAAGGAGCCGAAATTGCTCGAGGGTTTTATATTCCCAGAAACCATCGATCTATATTTTCTACTTGCTGGATTAGAGCAAAGATCATGGTGGATGGATCTTTGCTCATTCTCGAAGGAGTTTATTACTGGAGGCCTATCTCAAACCCTGTTGATTCTCACAGATGGGAGAAAGTGCCTCAACGGCCATACATTGATGATCTTGCCCCCCCTGTGCGCTCTTATTGAACCAGTTCAAGATATTGACTCTAGGTCACCTTTTTCAAGGGCTGTTCGAATCACTTGGGCTGAGGTATGTGTAGCCGCTGTACAGTTTTCTTTGCTTGGCTGTTTGCGTCCTGTAGGTTCCGTCAATCGTTGCAAAGATCTTGTCGGTCCTCTTGTAGATATTGAAGAAGTCCCTCAAGGTTTTTCAGCGTGTATTTCAGAGTGGTCTCGACTCAGATAGTTTTGTTGGATATTTTACTGATTATTCTGTACAGCCCGTGTTTCAATGTTTACCAGATGTAGATTTAGTATCATCTTATGGCTCAATTGTGTATCGTTCTCCCTCTCCTCAGTCTGATTCATCACACTCTTTGCAAGATGCAAAATCTATCGAGCAGATTGTACAGATAACACCAGATTCTTCATATTCTAGTTCAAGTTCTTCTTCCAGCAGTGACCAGTTGGATTTTCATGTCAGCAGTCCTATGGATGAAGACACTCAGCTCTCTCTACCGCCGCCTGTCGATCAAATTCCTTTGCCTACTGCTCGTATCACAGTTATTTCAGAATCACTTGCCGAACTCCGGGCCTCTATTTCTCGGATTTCTGTTAATCACACGAAGGATTCTAGGAGGCTGGGTGATTCTCAGAGCGAAGTTTTGTCCAAAATCAATTATCTCGAGAAAGCCCTTCTCGACGCTCTCTATCAGCAAGATCAAGCCTTCCGAGTTCTGATCAAAAGTGTTCGTCAAGAAGCTCAGAATCAGGCAGATGTAGTTCTCGATTAAACTCGAAGCTGCTCATGCACAGAATGCCTGAGCCCTTCTCGACGCTCTCTATCAGCAAGATCAAGCCTTCCGAGTTCTGATCAAAAGTGTTCGTCAAGAAGCTCAGAATCAGGCAGATGTGTTCTCGATTAAACTCGAAGCTGCTCATGCACAGAATGCCTGTTTGTTGACAGATTTAGCGGACACTCGGAAGGAGGTAAAAGAACAGAAAGCTGAAATTTTTAAGGAAATGGATGAGAGGCTGGCTACAATTCGAAATGACTTGCTCGATTTCCGTGCGCAAGCACAGGAAAATCATCTTAACCTTTCCACCCAACTTGGTTTCCTTATTGATTATATCAATCGGGGTGGTGATGCCAAAAAGGGGGAAAGTGGTAGCAGCCGTCCTCAGCCGCCTCCGGACGATCAGAGCAGACCAAGTGGTGGTAGTGGTAGCAGTAGTAGAAGAAGAGATGATAGGAGCGGATCAAAAAGACATCCTAGTAGTGGAGGTGGTGGACCTTACAAAAGGGATGCTGAATATTGGACTTTTGGGAAAAATCAGTTTTAAGGTTTTTCAGTTTGCTGTTCAAATCTTTTGTACTTGATCATTTTCTTTTATAAATTTTAGCAGACTTGATGTGCAATTTATTTTTGCCTCTCTATATAAGTCATAAGGCTGCTAAGTTTTGTCATCACCAAAAAGGGGGAAATTCTTAAGATAAAATTTATAAGTTTTGGTGATAAAAAAAATAAGACTAAGAATTGATCTTAAGCTTTCGCAGAAGATTTTAGATTTCGTGACGTCATCCAATTATATTGAATATTTCAGATTACGTAACGTCATTGAGGGGTTTCGCAGAAGACAAGAGAATTGAACCTTTCAGATCCCGTGACGTCATGCTCCTTAGTTACAATTTTCCAGTTTAGAAAGTTCTGAGTTAAGCATTGACTTCTGAGTTGACTTTTCGGGAAGCATTCAGAACTGAGCAGAGTTAAGTATTCAGAGATTCAGTCTTTGTTGTCTGGTTGATGCTCTCGAATCAGATTTGGTTATCAGTTCAGATATTGGGAACAGTTTATTCAGACTTGATTCAGAGTTTGAGTAACAGATTGTGGTATATTGACTTAAGATGGTATATTTCAGTTACCTCAGATCTCAGTACTTCAAAAGTGAAAGTATTCAGTTTTTTGAGTAAAGTTGCTTCGACATCAGATGTGATTAATTCAAATTTTGGGTTATATGAGTAACGAAGCTTTCAGATGTCACATGACAGCATTTCAGTTGCATTCAGATGTTGCAAATATTCAGATATCTCTCTGTAATCAATTGTGACAGCTTCGAATACACAAGCAGCAATGAGATAGAGATTTTCTTCAAGAGACAAAGAACTGATTAATGGAAAACCTTCAAGAATGAACTACGAACCGCTTCAAACGCTATCATATATTTAAATTGGAAAGAATCAATGGTCATGATTTGATCGTACAAATGCCTGGAATTAAGGAGACAATGTCAGAGCTATTTTGGATAATGGTACACAGTACGCAGAGGGCGTTATACGATGTTTGCCCAAATATGGGTATTCGACAATTTAGCCCTGATGAGCACAATTTACCTTTTGCATATGGTAAAATGTGATACGATGAAGATATGCAAAATTGTGTATCTCTACTGGCTACTTTTAGTGACCGTTGAGTACAAAGAGTATATATACGTGAGGAATTCAAATGAAGAAGCTCTCCGTCATTTTTAGCTCTCGATCATTCTTTGTTGATCTCGCTATATCTTGCTCTCTCTCAGTCGCTGGAATAATTCTCAAACACTCAAGAAAATCATTTTGAAGTTCCAGTGTGTTAATCTCGAAGAGAAGTTTCTTCGTTGTTCTTAATCGCTTAATCTTCGAGATATCTTCTAGTTTACATTTGTAAACAATTCTTGTTGATAAAAGAACCAGAAGATTTACAGTACTCAAAAACCATTGTATTTTACTATTATCATTTAGATTGAGTCTGTAACATACGTGCTACGTGAAGCCGTTTGAGAAAAGAATTAGTTTTTTGTATTCAGCAGCTGTGTCTGCTTGTAGTTGGAGTTGCTAGGAGTTCACTTGGAGCATGGGTCAGTGACCGGGTGTTTACAGCGTCTGTATTCAACAAATTCTTCTAGTGGCCGAACTTCCATAAAAAAATCTCTTGACCTTGCAATTTTAATTATTTGCATCGTATTTACATTTACACTGTTCACTGTTTAATCGACTTATTTCCGCACATTTACCGTTAGTCGAGAAATCAGCTTTTGGACTGAGATACCTTCAATCTGGTAACACATATTTAAGTTAAGCGAGACGCTTACTTCCATAAACAAATCTCTTGACCTTGCAATTTTAATTATTTGCATCGTATTTACATTTACACTGTTCACTGGTTAATCGACTTATTTCCGCACATTTACCGTTAGTCGAGAAATCAGCTTTTGGACTGAGATACCTTCAATCTGGTAACACATATTTAAGTTAAGCGAGACGCTTGTAAAGTTTCGAAAATTTTAAAATACTAAGGAGTTCATTCAACCCCCCTTTCTGAACTCCTAAGGCTGTTTTTCGATCCATATTGATCCTATCCCCAGGTCTGAACTACAGCAGAAGTCATCGTCGACTAATTCAGATCTCTCCCCAACTCAGATCTTGGTACTGATAAGCTTTCATTCTAGGGCAGAAGCCTCTCGGATCTGGTTCTCTAAACAATACCAAAACGACGTCGCTCTTACTTATCAAAACGACGTAGCATCGGAGTCACACTCTCCCAACATATCCCTCTAACTCTCATCCAGACTTCGATCACATCTGAATTAAGTTCCAGCGCTCATAACAGATCGCGCTTACTCAAATCTGAGAACCGTTGACCATCGTTGACATCTGATCACGCCACTAAACAGATCTCACTCACTAGCGCCAAATCTGAATAGGCAATACAATGTCGCATTCTCCCTAGCAACACCATATCTGCTTAGCAGAAAACGACAGTTTTTCGCTCCCTGCTTGGGACAACTCTCATCCAGACTTCGATCACATCTGATTAAGTTCCAGCGCTCATAACAGATCGCGCTTACTCAAATCTGAGAACCGTTGACCATCGTTGACATCTGATCACGCCACTAAACAGATCTCACTCACTAGCGCCAAATCTGAATAGGCAATACAATGTCGCATTCTCCCTAGCAACACCATATCTGCTTAGCAGAAAACGACAGTTTTTCGCTCCCTGCTTGGGACAACTCAAGCAAACACGCGAGGACACACCTGAACATCCGATCTCGCTCAAATCTGAAATTCTGAAAAATCACCAAATCCTCAAATCTGGAAACCCGATACTCAGAAACTCAATTAGCTAATTCTAAACCAAATCTAATTATCTATAAATCGTACTTAGTAAATTATAGTCCTCACATTAATTCTCTTTTAGCAGTTGTTCTTTCCCTAAGCATTCTTCTTTTTTGTGTTCTTGTGAGTGATTTAGGGAATTTCCTGTGCCGGGCCAATTTCCAAGTATTATCAACTTCATTACTGGACTTAAGGACAAATCTTGGTCTGCTTTGATGATCTGTTGCTCTCACTCCTTGGGCTTTCCCAATAGGCTCATTTTCCGTAGTGATCATGCATTTTATGAGTGTTTGCTGGCTGCAGCCTGGAGCGGTTGTCTTCCTCTTTCTGTAATACCCTTTACATTCAGTGATACACCTCGCCTGGATAGTAAGTCCTTGTTTTCCTGGGGAAATATATGTTCCTTGGCCTACAGGCCATAGACCCACCAACATTTCCTATACTCCCCTTCGAACATGTTTTGTTGTTGACCCATCATAATTTCTGTGAGCTTCAAACATCTTTCCTTTTGGAATCCACTAGGTCCTGACTCTTTTCTGATTCATGACATGTCTTTATTGTCTGTCATTCAGGAATTCTCTCAAATCTGTCGTATTCATATATTTACAGATGCTACTAAAGGGAATGAGTCTTTGTCCACAGCCATGGAATCTTGTTTTTTTGCGGAATTTCAGCACTCCCTTATTGATTCTTTCCTGCGGAATATTTTTAAAAGCCCAACATGACTTTGTAGTATGGTTGTATGAATCATGATACTTACAGTATTCACGTCCCTTGATTTCTTCTTTGGAAGGTACGCGATGATCGGGCGAAAAGGTAGTGAACCCTTCTTTTACCAAATAATCGAATATCTCATCAGATTTAGAGACATCAAAAGTGTACTGCATGTCCTTGGCAGGGAGTTTGTTATTCTTCTTTTCTGACTCCCCCGTCTTTCTTTTGAGTAAAGGATAGATACACGATCCATTGGTACGATGCTTCGCCAAGGCCACCTGTTCTATGTCATGAAAGTACGAGCCCAACGTTGTCTTCTTCTTGTAAGTTTCCTCTTTTAACAACTCTTCATACTCTGCTACTTTAGAAGACAACTCAAAGAAGTCTCTAAACTCCATGCCTTGGAATTTCTTCTTCGATTCAAAGTCCAGCCCCTTCTGTGCCATTTTGACGAATTCTACTTCTGGTAGGAAGACTTTACATCTATTTTTCATCTTTTTAAACATATCCACAAACATATCCACAGATTCACCTTTCAATTGGCTAATTCTTGATAAATCAACGATACATACCTCAGGCTCGATGTGATAAAACTGATTATGAAATTGTCGTTCCATATCTTGCCAGGTAAGGACAGAATTCCTCGGCAGTAGTGTGTACCATGTAAATGCTGTGTCTGTTAGTGTGTTAGGAAATAACCTGAGCTTCAAGTTTGAGAAATTCTCCAGATTTGCCAAAATCCCGCACTTGATGGTGAATCTAGCAATGTGCTCCACTGTAGATTGCCCGTCTTCTCTAGAAAACAAGCTGAAGTCCGGGATTTTATACCCTCTAGGATAGGGGTTGTTGTGGTCTATCATCTCGGGATATGGTTTGTGGAATTTAGGACGATCGATTACCCTTAAAGCTGGTCCATACAACTCCTGTATGGTTTCTCTCACTATTTCCAGATTAATCATACTTGAGTTCCTGTTCTGGAGGGGATGATTGTAGAATTGTGCCCCCCAAGCTTGATAAGCTCCATTGTCAACATTGATGCCAGTGTTCCCAACTGGGAAGCCCATACCTTCTTCGTATAGACCAAGTTGATTCATTGGGTTAGTCACATTATATGGCTGGAGATGGGGTCTCGGGTTTCCATTACCGTTTCCTCTCACAACTGCGGGGATTATTTGGAACACAGTTTCCTCTGTTCGACGAGGGGGTGTATACTTTTCTTCCATACTTGGGGGAGTTGGGATAGACCAGCGAGTTTTTCCTGCTCTTGAACTCCCTGCACCTCGTTCCACTCCATTGTGTTGGAAATTCCCCTGATTTGTGAATTGAGTAGTATGGCTCACCACTGCTTTCACGTAAGACAAAATACCTTCAGCCATCATTTTGGAAAGCCTCTTCAATGTCAACATCATTATTCTTTGGGACTTCTCCCTGTGGTTCGACAGACTGCTTTCCCATTGCATGGGCATGGGAGTGGCCTTCAATACAGTCCACCACATTCTGAACAGACATCTCTTGATGTTCATCATATGTAGTCGGGAGTTATTATAATTCTGTCATGGTGTCAATTTCTTTGTTCTTATCAATTTGTTCTTTCCTCCTAGGCGGCCTATCGGTGTCCCACCGGGCGTGCCAAATTTTGTTTGTGTTATTTTCACAAATTTTTCTGGCGTTCCAAGTGCTCAAGTACCAATTTGTGTAAACTTTGTAAAAAAATCGAACTTCTATAAATGAAATGAAAATGAGACTAAATTTGATCGTTAGTTCTGATCTCCTAAACTAATATGACGCCAAAAAGACAAAAAAAACTGGAACAAACCTGACATTGCTTGTATTTTCAACAAGATGTAGGAATTTACAGACAATATATAAACAAAGATACTGAAAGCTGAATTTGAACGCTAGAAATTCTAATTGAATTGAGAGATTTTGCGTGATGCTCTTTGTGAGGGCTGTGATTAACCAAGGTAATTAGTAGCTTAATCGGGCTTAGATTAAGGGTTAATCAGCCGAGGTCATTTAGCTTAGGGAGCTATCACGTTTCGCTCTACGTTGTTGGTGTAAGCTGTTCGGGTTTCATCTTGGGTAAGCACATGCGCGAGCTGTTGAGTGGTCGTGCTGTTATTGGGTGTTGGAACAGATTAAAGGTATAGATTAGACATAAGCTGTTCAGCAAGTACTATGCTGAGTCCGTGAGCTGTTAGCAGCTTAGAATAACTGTATAGAAGAGAACAGCAGGCGTGAGCTGTTCTGGAATCAAACTGTTCCTGGACTATGCACGGTGATCCGAGGGCTTATCGAACAGCTTTGGGGCGTTGTAAGCTGTTGGAGCATCCTAAGCTGGTAAGTAGGATGCGATCTAATCTGCCTTGGTGCAAACTATTGACGTATAATAGGTTCGGCGTAAACAATTGGTATCGCGTGAGCTGACCAGGTTCGTAAACCGGTCTGGACTATGATCTGTTACTATTGCAGTAGTTGTGAGCTGTGAACTACTTCAGGCGTGATCTGTTGGTACGAAAGCTGTTAGTGGAAGCGTCCTAAGCTGTGCCTAAGCTGGTATCAGCTTTGAGGTCTGAGCTTAGCTGTGTGAGCTGAGCTGTTCAGATACGTGCTGGTCTAGGTAGTGTGTAATGTTCTGGAGGCCAAGAGCTGAGCTTGATGCTCTGAGCTGATCCCTTTTAGCTGGTCGGAGTGCGTAATCTGGCTTGAGCTGGGAGATTGTTATCTGATGTGGTCATGTGTGATCTGTATGCGTGAGAACTGACATGTGCTTTGCGGGAGCTGTTATTATGCGATCTGATCTGAGTGCATGAACTGAGATGATGTGCGATCTGTTTTCATATGTGCCTGAGCTGGAGCAGCGGAGGCGTGGGGCTGGAAATATGGAGCTGGGTAGTATATATATAGGGCTCTTGACCGTTACTCAGTCATTTTTAGACCAAAATATCCCAACTCCTTCTGCGTTTTTGAGAAGTGATCTCTCTCGAAACCCTCACGTCTACTGTTCACTCGTACCTCTATTTTTTCCGATTTCCGGAGTTTGGCCGACCAGCTTTGGTTAAGAGTGGTACCGTTGGAAACCCCGTTCTAAACCGTCAGTTCCCTATCGTTATCGTGGACGAAGATGGTCGGAGGAGGAGACGCGAAGAGGTAGAGTGCACGCTGTTTGTTGTTTCTCCCAGCCGCGTTGTTCACCTGGGATGGTACCCGTGCACTGTTGCTGGGTGCTTGTTAGCACTCGAGTTGCTCCTGGTAGTAGCAGTGGAGGAGCTAGTGCGACTGGTTCTGTGCAATTCTGGTGTGTGCTCTGTTCTGCCGTGAGCTTTGTGTGGTAGTTGGTATGATCTCAGCAGGTACGGATGTGATCTTTTATTACAGCCTTGTGATGTGCTCCATATATTTGCATGTGTACTGTTATGTGGAGCAGTGTGTATGCTTGTTGATTATATGCGGCTATTGCTTGCATCTGTTCAGCTTTTCTGTTGTTACATTGCAAGCTATTGTTCTGTATACACACGTAGCATGTTTTAAGCTCCCCTCTGTGATTTGTTGTTGGCCGCATTCTGTTAGTATGCTGCATCGGTTTTATTAGCATTGCATGCACGCATGGCATAGTGTTGAGCTTCTCCCTTGTTACCCGTAGCAGTTTATGGTTGATCTCCTTCCTCGTTATATCTCTGCGAGTCGTTCCCTATTGTGAGCCTTTGTTGTATCCTGTTGGCTGTTTGCTGCTATTGAATTGTTAGTGCTAGGAAGCTTGCTGTTGATATTGAGGACGAGCTGCTAGCTACCGTGCTCCTCTTCTCCCTGCTGTTGGGTGGTTTGCCACCATGATATGAGTGGATAGCTACCACGCTCTCATAGTTGGGAACGGCTTGTTGAGTCGTTGTATCTTTGCTTCTGGTACTGCGTGTTGAGATGAGTGGATAGCTACCACGCTCTCACATGCTCTGTGGCCACTAATGTTTTCACCTCCAGCGGTGGAGTTGTTCTGTGAGCCTTGCTACCTCCGGCTGTTGAGCTGTTCCTGCGAGCTTTGTATTCCCAGCTGTCGAATGTTTCTGGGAGCATTGTATCTTCAGCTGCTGCGCAGTTCTTTGAGCTCCAATTGATTCCTTGGTTTTCTGCATGTATTGCACGATGCATTACGTTTCATGCTTTATTTGTTAGCTGCATCTGTTATTTCTCTTCGTACTGAGGGTTAACCTCATTTGTTTTCCCTTGGGGCTGCTTTGGCCGTGTGTTGGCCATTGCAGACCTTTTTCAGGTGATCAGCTGGTCCGTGAGGTGTGACAGCTATTGCTGCCCCAGCGTGAGTTCCCAGTTATATATATATACGATATGTTGATTCATTTCCAAGGAATGCCCTGTGTAGTTGTTGTGTATTGACTTAATCGGAGGAATGTATATATGTTTGTTTTCGTGGCGTTTTATGTTGTGGCTTTTAATCTAAAATCGTATTTCAAGTACACGCCTATGTTGAATGGTGTATTTCAAGGTCAGGCCAAAAAGAAAAAAATTTAGCCACCTTTTAAGCTTCTGTGTTCTGCGTGTTTATCTGTGATTATAAGCACCGGGCCTGACACTCTTAGCAGAGATTTTGTGCAAATTTTTTGCTGAATGATGTTGGATTCCTTCTCTTTCTGTTGATCGTCTTCTCTTTATGTTGCAGGGGAGTTTGCCAACTCCTTTGGCCATCACCTCACGATCTTCTCCATATTACACGTTACTGTATCCGGTTTGGTGCTTCTTTTTTATTCAATTTGGGCCGGGTTTATTTGGCTATAGGTTTAGGCTGCTTACTGATTTGGGCTTTTTCACCGGGCTTATATTTTTTGGTACAAACAAGTACAAAGAAAAGAGTATAACAGTGTTAAAGTTAAGCGTGCAAGGGTGAGATTAATATTGAGATAGGTGACCTCCTCGGAAGTCTCGTACGTCAAGCTGCTGACGTAGTGCCACTTGATCTGGTTGGGCAGGTGGGCTATAAAAGTATGATGCCAGATCTTAACGGATAATACTATCTCTGCTGCGGATAAGACCGATGGTAGGAGAAGGGTAAGACTGTTCTATAAGGAAATTGAGACAGCACCACAGTTAGACACGGACCTCCCTGGACTAATGAGCCTAACAACCCAACCCTAACGCATACAATAGGTGCATTCTGTGCTGCTACATTATAAGGAAATAAAGTTGCACCTTGGCTAACAGCTATAGCTTTTGGCCCAGTTGGTAAGCACTTGATCCTAACAATTTGTATCAGAGCGAGGTCAGGGGTTCGAGTCTCCTAAGTAAGAGCATTTTATATACTTCTTGGGGGGGTGTTGAGTTAAGCGTGTAAGGGTGAGAGCAGTACTGAGATAGGTGATCTCCTGGGAAGCTCTCGTACGTCAAGATGCTTCGTAGTGCCACTTGATCAGGTTTGTCAAGTGGGCTGTTAAAGTGTGATGCCAGATCTTAACGGATAATACTATCTCTCCAGGGATAGGACCGACGGTAGGGTAAGGGTAAGACTGATCTCTAAGATAATTGAGATAGCACCAACAGTTAGACACGCACCTTCCCAAACTAATGGGCCTAACGCACACAATAGGTGCACTCTGTACTTCCATATTATAAGGAAATTAAGTTGCACTGTGGCTAACAGCTATAACTTTTGGTCTAGTGGTAAGCGCATGATCCTAACAAATAGTTCAGTTCAAAATTAGTCAGTTGAGTTGAAGATATAAATATCAGATCAAGTTGAGTTGCAAACGTTAAAGATTATATCAGTTGATAAAGATATAAAGATCAGATCAGTTCAAGATCAGAACAGTTGTAAGACTTCAAGATGAGATCAGTTGAGTTGCAGATGTGAGCATCAGATCGGTTGCAAGTTATAAAGATCAGATTAGTTGAAAAGCGGAATAGAACTAATACTAATTCGTACAAGTTCAACAGCATAGATGTCAAGATTAGACTGATTGAACAAGCGAAACAAGAATGGAAACAAATATGTTGCTCAAATGGCAGTACCCAACAGCTACAACAAAAAAGACCAGATTTACAAGACTACACATTGGCGCTACAAGAAGTTGCCAGGAGTCATATGATGGATTCTTTCAGATATTAAAGTTGTTGGTCTAAAGATTTATCAAATACGACAAACATCAGAATATCAAAGAGAATAATTCACCCGATGTTTCGTGAAGCTTAAAGGACGATGATCAGTTAAGTTAAGTACTTTTTTTTTGGAAAGATGTACCATGAACACTAAATAATCATGTACTATTTCTAAAAAAAGCCTTAAAGATCATATTGTGAGTACCGTTTGATTTTATGAACATTAAAGATGCGAAAACTATAAAAGAACGAAAGACAAAGAAAACGACAGTAGAGAACGCAACGAACAAAGACTAGATCAAACAAGAATTGTGAAAAAGCGATATATCATCACTTTTTCAATATTAGCTCACTCTCACTAAGATATCAGATTATTTAGGATCTCTTTGAGCGTTAAAATTATTTGTATAAGAATTTTTCTGACAAACCTGTGTTCTGTCAGAACTGAAAAGTCTAGAACTTACAGCTCGAGTATTATAACTGAGCTGAAGTGGTTACCAACCAAAATATTATAGTAAATCCTTATGGAAACAAAAGAATGTGAGATGTAGAAACTTAGATTTCGAACTTTCCAGAAATTTTTTTTTTCGTTCCTTTACTTTTCATATGTTATCTTTAAGTTCACTATTAAATCAAATTATTTCTGCACAATATTTGTAGCTTGAGATAATAGATCAGACGATAGCCAAGTTGAGCTGTTAAATCATAACAACTTACTTGAAAGGTTTAAATGTGTTTATTTATCACCTCTAAACATATTTTCAGATCCTATCAACAGGTCTAAACAGTATATCATCTTCCATCAATGTAGCCAATTCTATCACACAAATACGCGAGTGGCATATATAGGCATAAATATTATTTATGTAAAAATTGAAACAAGATATATGCTTTAGGACAACTGTGATACAAAGGAATGAAGGCTTTGTACAAATTCTACGCGATCTTGTCTCTATTATTTGTATCCGTGTTAGGCGTGTAGTAAAAGAAGATTTCCAAACGTCATGCCCACGATTTCATTCTTGATTCTGCTTTAAATAATCAACTTCATTCAAGATTCCTAAAGAACATTAGCATGTTCTCCGAAATAACATAACAGCACGATCCCCGTAAAATAGAAATATATATAATGATTATCAATTTTTTAAAAAAATGAACTGTTTATAACGTGATATAATTGCCTACAATAACAAAGGATCTTTTCTAAACATATTAAATTTAATTACTCTATTTTTAACTTTCCATCCTTTGATTAATCATATAAATAATTACGGATTCATGGGTGGAGCTGGACGATGTCCTAATCCTTCAAGTATCATCAAATTCTTTTTGAAAAAGATTATACTAATAGTTTATAAAAATATCAACTAACCTCAAACTAAAATTCCTTTCAATGTTCTAGATCTTCCCTTTTTAAAAAATAAACCATGCTATGATCTCTCGGTACATCTCCCTAAGCCATATATAGACATTTCATTAAATACTTACACAAGTCTATCTAACACTCTACAGATTGTGTGCATTATATGCTTGATATGTTGAATTAATTATCAATATCATGTACTTCGCTGCTTGTCCCAATATTCATGCACGGGCTCTTCTCAGGTCAAAGAATCTATCAAGTGTAGATTGATTTTTTTATCAATGACGCTTTGACCAATGATTAAGGTTAAGATCCTCAACTTTGTGTTCACAAATTCAAGATAAACAATCATATTCCGTAAATGAATCATATCAATGGGAAAATATTATTTTATGATAAAAGTATTACTTTTACAAATGTAACCCACGAAAAAATATTAGTTTCGATAAAAGTATTAACTTTAGCCACAAATATGATCCATGTAAATGTATTATTTTCAAAAATTGAACCGACCCATGAAGGTATTATTTTTGTGTCAAAAATATTACTTCACATACTAAAAGTATTACTAAATGGACATGTTCGATTCGTCGTACGAATATAAATTGAAACTGTCTTACAAGAGAGGTACTCAAAGTTCAATTTTCGCTGATTGTTGGTAGTTTTTCCAATTATTTATATAGATTTAGTTAGTTATTTTGGTTTTCATTGCAAGATAAGAAACAACTCTCGCGTCCGTGCTTAAGTCCCATCAGGTGTGCTGACACTAGTCGTTATATCTCAATTTTCACGAAAAAAAAAAGAGTATATTTATATTTTAATTTTAAATAATTTGGACTTGATCACTTTTTCTAAGTTCAATTTGTTGACGAATGGAATTAAAAACTGATCATATTTTATAATGCAAATATAATAAGAATCATTATTCGAAATTAATTTGTTATGTGGAAGATATGCGATAGAATATTCTTGCTAAGAAGGCTCTAAAATATTCAAAGATCGGATTTACGAAATCTACTTCCAAAATAAATATAACCCATCCACGCATTCGATTAATATATGTAGTGCAAATTATCATTTAGAAGTAAATGTAAACGCAGTCTTTCCACGAAAACGACCAAATTATTTAATTATTAACAATAATATACGTAGTTGTAGTACAACTACTTAGAGATGGTAATTTTCCCCGCAGGTTTGGGGGGGTCCTTGGGAAAACCCAAAATAGGACGGATATGTGGAATTTTTTATATCCTCGAATAAAATGAGGATGGGGATGGTAATAGCACCCCCATCCCCGAAGTCCCCGAACCCGTCCCGATAATGTGTGTGATATATGTATAATAAAAATAATACTTATATTATTATTTAATAAATATCATATTACTATTCTTATTTCATGCAAATTTAGATGAATAAAAATCTTCAAACCTAAATAATAATCTAATAACATTTATATGTATATATATATTGTTCTTTAATAATATATTATTGAGTAATAATAATATGTATAATAAATATATATTATCCGATATATTAGAAATATGTATGTATTAATAATATAGATTAAAGATAATATATATATATAATATTAGAGACGGGGATGGGGATCTCCGAGTATAAATTAATCAAACACTTCGAATTTAATGATAAATAAAACTTTTATAGTTTACAAAAAAAGTTATTATTGCATGATTACGATAATAATATATTGACAAATGAAATGAGAAGATTTTGAATAAGTTATCATATTATTGTACTTTACTTGTTTGATATTTGAAAATGATAGGATAAACGTAAATATTATTTAAAATAATCAATATAGTTATATCAAGGTGTTTAGGCTTTTTAAGATAGTATAAATTAACAAAATCATTATGATAAACGAAATATTTATATTTTTAAAAGTATTAGTTTGTTAGATATAAGAACTTAGTTCACTGGTTAAGCTCTCTGGCCTAAAGGCTTTGGTCCTGGGTTCGAAACCAACAACGCGCACATTATGTTTTTAATACTACCTGCGACCCGCCGGGCCGGTTCCGGGTCGAACCCGGTGGGTCGACGGGTCGCAAATACAAGAAACCGTAATCGGACCGTGAAACGGATGGACCGGTCCGGGTTACGGGTC
>KV000937.1:15087-29203 GCA_001598015.1 Dorcoceras hygrometricum | reverse complement strand
CTAAATTGATTAGCGAGTGAATCAAAACCCAAATGCAAATCAGAACCCGTCCAAGAACGACGATGTTAAACTCTGTGTATGTAGTCTTTGAACAGAGACGTTAAACAAGTTCTGAGTGAACAGCCGAGGGCTGGTAGAGTCTAGGAGTTCTCGCAGCTGCTGGTTGCGGGATTGGGTCTGTATACGTTGTATAGATCAAATCTTCTAGTGGAGCCTTCCGAGGTGGAAGAAGGGGAGACGTAGGACATTGAGGTCCGAACTTCCAGAAACAAATCTTGGAGTATTGTATTCTTTAAGCTTTCAGCACTTGCACATTTATCTTAGCATCGCATAACTCATTTGATGGCATACACAGTTAGCACACTTGCACAGTTGAACAGATTTATGTTGTACATAAATCTGTTTGAGTTGTTTTAAAATATTAGGATTCAGTTCTGGTGTTTTCCGCATGTTTTAATAACATACCAGATCTGTCTCCGGTGCTCTCGCTTTTAAGTGTTCAAGAACCAGAGGTATTGCACCTCCAGTGTTTTAGCAGCACGAAAATTTATTATCATTCTTTTTAAATCAGCGGCTGCTAAGTTCCTTTCGAAAACAGGGACTAACAGTGCCTTTTCATGAATGAGATAAATGAAACCATATCTCGAAAAATCGTCTGTAAACGTTATAAAATACTGTTGACCATTCCAATAAGGCGAAGGGAATGGTCCACAAATATCAGTATGTATAAGTTCCAAGACGTCCGATGTCCTATTGGCTTCAAATCTCCTTTTGTTGGTCTGTTTGTCTTTTATGCAATTTACACAAATATTAGAAGTTGTGAAATCTAAATGCTCGAGAATTTCATCTGACACAAGTCTCTGTATTTTCTGTATAGAGATATGTCCCGATCTCTTGTGCCATAATGCAACTGAATTCTCATTGGTTAATTTTCTTTTAGTGCCTTGACTAACATGCAGGGTTTCATTAAAAGAAGCAATAATATCCAATGAATATAGATTATCATTATTTGATAAAAAACCAGAACCAACCAAATTTGAATCACGAAACAAACTAAATATCCCATTTCCAAATGAACAAGAAAAACCATCTTTGTCCAATGCAGAAATAGAAATCAAATTCCGTCTGAAAGACGGTACAATAAATGTTTCATAAAGATCCAAATATATTCCAGTTTTTTAACAATAATCTAAATTTCCCAATTGCTTCAACTTGAACTTTCTTGCCATCACCAACATAGATGAATCTTTCAGCATCACTTGGTTTTCGGCAATCCAGGCAACCCTGCATAGACACACTGATGTGAGTAGTAGCACCAGAATCTATCCACCACATGTGTCTAGGCACTGAAGTTAAATTAACCTCAGAAAAACCATATTTAAAAAGCATACCTTTTTTAGCACGCCAAGCGTGATAATTTGTGCATTGCTTCTTCATATGCCCTTCACCACCACAAAAGAAACAACCAGAACTCTGAGTATCACCGGGGTTCACTGTTTGTTTCTTTTAAGGTGCTGTAACTGCAGCCTCCATATCTTTCTTTTCTTTCCTTTATCCTTTACCTTAGGGGCAGAAGCAAAATGAGCACTTTCTGTCTTGTCTTGCTTCAACCTTTCCTCTTCCTGAACACAGTGTGATATGAGCTCATTCAGAGAGACCAAGTCTCTTTCTGACAGTTATAGCTCACTTTAAACTGATTAAACTGTGTTGGAAGAGATATCATAACCAAATGCACTAGCAAGTCCTCAGAGAGTTCAAGCTTAAGTGCTTTCAATCTTGAAGCAAGATGAGACATTTCCATGATGTACTCCCGTATATTGCCTTTACCCTTATACCTCATTGAAATCAGGTTTGTCAAAAGTGTACCAATTTCAGACATTTCACTTTTGGCGAACCTTTTCTCAATATTTTGAAGGAAATCTTTAGCTGTAGTGATGTCGCTAGACATCGTGCCCCGAAAGGTTTCTGGAATGGCTTTCTTCATAATCATTAGACACATGCGATTCGACCTCTCCCATCTTTCAAACTCCTTATTTTCATCAGAAGTACTCTTAGTAGTAGGGGCGGGAGGACAGTCAACCCTTATCGCAAGGTCCAGATCCATGACTCCGAGAACTATAAGAAGATTCTCTTGCCAGGATTTGAAGTTTGAGCCATTTAACAAAGGAATTGAATTGATGTTGGCACTGATATTAGCAGGAGTTAAATCTGACAGAGAACAAAGCAATTCTATAATACATGCCCAAAATTATCCATATAAAATAATCAATAAATTCAAATAATGTAAATCTCATAACAGAATATCATGCGCTCCATTAATATTTTATCTTTGGACAAAATTATTAACTTGCAAGAGATATTCTGGTGCGGTAATCAAACACTGATAGTAAATATCATGTCAAATAATGTTCCTCCTTTGGACCGAATTATTATTCACATAAAATAACCGAATAACTATCACATGTTTATCACCACAAGCATATGTGCAGTCAATCAAATATTAATCTTCCTTTGGGCCGATTAATGTTCAATCAAATTACACATATAACTTTTATACTTCAAAATAAAATAATTTCCACAAGAGAGGTCACTTTGGCGACGTCATTGTTTCAATTAATTCATTTTAAAATATATATGTTATAACCCTATCATTATTTGAATATACTGAATATATCTTTATCCGATCATCAAAAAATTACCAAACTGAAGCCATTACAACAGAAAAACTTTAGCACAAGAAACAAATATGAAGTCTCGAATTTTCGAATTTCCCAAAAAAATTATTTTTTTTTATAAATCGAAACCCTAACCCTAAACCTTCGAAAATATACCGTCGCCGCCACGCCGTACCTCCGACCAAATTGATGCCGGCAGATGGTAGTACACAAAACGGCGACCACCACCGTACCTTCGCCGTATCTGATCGTCCACCGAGCAGCCTGAATTTTTGTCGGTAAATCGTCGCTCGCGAACATAAAACTTGCGCAACCTTCGGCGACAAATTCCGGCCAAATCGCGGCGGTTTCCGGTCAATAAACTTAGGGGAAAGGGGCACCGGACTACGGGTAACATTTACCCTCAACCCCCGTCGCCAGACGATGGCCAAAGTCGGCCGATTTACTCGTTTTTCCGGCGGCCTTCAACCCTAGTCGAAATAATTCCGATTTTTTTTAAACTGGATCTGTAAATCGGAAATTTCGATACCAAAAGAATCACAAAAAACTGATTTCGATTTCAAACAACAAAATACCAATAAACTGTACTGGAATCCAATGATCTAACACGAATATGGCTCTGATACCACTTGTTGTAAATAATTGAAGATTCATAAATAATCCAGAATCGTAAACATGTCAAATCATCACTGATAACTAAATCTGTAACAAATGCGGAAGCGTACCTGAAGTCATAGTGTTGAATCCCTTGAGAACGATTGGTTGATCTTCCAGATCTGAGCGTTCTTCGTTAGAGCCCTTTTGTTTCTCTCAGAATATATTCTAGTAATGGGAGTTAGAATATGGAACGTGATACGACATGTCAAATCATCACTGATAACTAAATCTGTAACAAATGCGGAAGCGTACCTGAAGTCATAGTGTTGAATCCCTTGAGAACGATTGGTTGATCTTCCAGATCTGAGCGTTCTTCGTTAGAGCCCTTTTGTTTCTCTCAGAATATATTCTAGTAATGGGAGTTAGAATATGGAACGTGATACGCCAGATCTGTGGACCATACCATTAAATAGATAATTCATTGAATTATCTCCTCTAATTACTGTTTTAGCCCATCATTAAAACAGAAATTATACTTTAGGCTCTACATAAAAGGTCCATATCCTATTAGATACATTAAAGCCCAATAATCCAAAACTTTAGTTGATCACTTTAATTTGGGCTTAACTTTATTAAACAGCCCACAACATATAACATCTCACATATAAGCCCATATAATAAATTGACCCAACATACAAGCCTACGAGTTCATGATGGATAATGATGGAATCACTGCAGAAACAAAATATCCTTAAAGAGGGATTCCTGGCTTTTGTAAGGTAATATAATATACACACATAAAGTTTTGTGATAGACTTAGTTCTGCATGATCAATTAGTTATATAGATTTTGGGGATTCTTAGAAAACAAAGGCGGCGGTATCGATCGATGGGTATGACTTGCTGGCGAGTGACGAGCGCGGGCTGAAGGCAGCTGTGGCAGAGCAGCCCGCTAGCGTTGTTATTGATGCAGGGAGTGTTCCTTTCCATTTCTATCGATCGGTAAATAAAAAATTTCATCCATTATGTTCTTTAAATAATAAAAACATATGTTATTGCACAATAACTTGACCCCTTTTAATTTGCATTTTTATCGAACTTTTTTTGTTGCCATGTTAAGCTTCAGCCAGATAATTAGATATCAGCAATTAATTAATATATAGCATCATGTTCGCGATTATTTATGTCATACAAATACTCCCGAGGAAAAAAAGTGAAAAAGCGGGAAAAAGAAGTAGAAGAAGAAAGGGTATTTTTGTGCTCAAAATCTAATTTAAGCAATCAATTTCTTATAATTATTATTTTTGCTTCTGGAAAATTCAAGCAAGCATATATATCCATAGTTTTTAAAAATATTTTTGGCTCATTTTGCATATCATTATTTTAAAGTCAAGTCTCCTCAATTTTATAAATAATTAGAATATTCCAATTTAACACATTAATTACATTTACTTTTATATTAAAACAACCATATATAGTATAATATAATACTAAAACAATCTCAAATCCATTAGTTCATAATAGCCCTCGTGTATATATATGCATATATGTATATTTGTTAATATCCATTCATCCAGGGTATCTTCGATGGAGATTGCGGATCACTTTACAAGCAATCGGTGACGGTGGTAGGATACGAAGGATCCGGCGACGATGACGAGGACGAAGAAGCTCCGACGTATTGGATTGTGGAGAACTCATGGGGTACGAAATGGGGAGAGAAAGGATATATGAGACTTAAAAGCAATACCAGTGAGACGACGACTCGTTGGAAGAGGGGCTTGCGGCATAGCAGAGGAGCCCTCGTTCCCCTCCTACTCCGATGAGATTCACCAGTGAAAACTATAATAAATAATTTCAATAATCATGTTGATCAGATGTTATATCATAAAATGCCACCCAGATGCGTTGTTTCAAATTGTTATTGTACTATGTGTCGAATGAAAAATAAAGTTATGTTTCTGTGTTCTAGTGTACTCAAGACAAAATGGGAGATGGTTTTTTTTTGTTTTCGACTAATTTGCTCAATTTTTGGTTTTCGCCTACTGATGTTTACTAACTTTTAATTTTTTTGTATTTTGTCTAATTTCCAGAGTAGTATTGTGTTCGAGATCGTTACGTATTTAGAGAATATGAATAAATACTTATGAGTTTTTTTAAGATGTTATGCGGTAGAGCTTCTCGGTTGTTACCTCATAAGGCTCCGTTCTTGATCCGGTACTAGAACATAACTTTTGTTAAAATGCGGAATTTATATTCTAGAGCCTTAAGATCGACTATGATATCTGAGCACAGTATATGAAGTATAAAAGAGGTATGGAAAAATACACGAGGTTTTTATGGATGTTCGGATATCTAATATTCATACGTTATCCATCTTCCTTTGCAGGGGGATTAACTAGAAACGTTGACTTTACAACGCTATATAACCGTCCACCTCAATTGAGACATATCACTTGTTCACGTTGAGACTCCTAGGTATGTTTTCATGCTACAAGTTGGAAGGTGTGTCCTTAGATCAAACGTGTAAAACAACTACACAATTTGTCACACTCTGAAAAGCTTTAAATCTTCTTCTATAAATACACTTCTTCCAACGTTAATATCAAACATTTTAATTTAATAGGTTTCGTGCACTAAATTAGTTTCCCTGCATTAAATGAGCTTTCTCTTTTTAGCTTTACTTAGAGAGGTTCTTTTAGTCTTATGAAATGACAGTTTCTACTTTGCTTTTTGTCCTTGGTACAACTAACTTTCTCATATATGTCTTCATATAAGGGGAAAAGGTCATATTGGTCATCTATCTTTAACTGTTTTCTCTTTTAGTCCTATAACTAGTCAAGTTTCAGTATTGATCCTTTAACTTTTAATTTTTATCTATTTTAATCCAATTTTACTAAATTGACAAATTTTGACTTTATATTGTTGATTAGGCGATGTTAGTTTGATGACATGTCAAGAAATTTGAGAATTTTTGAATTTAACGTAATATTAACCTGCTTGAAATGATACATTATTGGATAAAAAATATAAACTATAAATAAATAATTGAAAAATACACAATTAAAAAGTCCATGTGTATATCTTCAAACAATATGTTACTAAGGTAAATCATAAATTTCATAAAAAATTAATGTATAAATGCCTATTTAAATTTCATGAGTGGAATGTGTGAATTATCGATTTTTGACGGGTGATTTTATGCAAAAACCTATACAATCATCTAATAATCGTGACACATGGAATTAGTCAGATCATACGAGGTCAGATAACAGAATGTCTTAGGTTTTACTTTGTTAATTATATTCTTAAATAGATTTATATAATAACATTAGGGAAAAGAAAGTTGGTGTTTTTAATTGTGTCTTTTCAACTATTTGTTTATAGTTTATATTTTTTTCAATGACGATTAATTTCAAGTAGGATAATATTATGTTAATTCAAAAATTACCAAATTTCTTGTAATGTCATCAAACTAACCTCGCCTAATCAGCAATTTAAAGTCAAAATTGACCAATTTAATAAAATCGGATTAAAATAGATAAAAATTAAAAGTTAAAGGATTAATACTGAAGTTTGACTAGTTACAGGACTAAAAGAGAAAACAATTAAAGATAGAGGACCAAAATGACGTAGCATGCGGATAGAAGAATAAATGATCTGATAGACATACTTTGAGAAATCATTTATCTTGATCTAGCGTGTCTCTATGCACCCGGTATATGATTTCATCCGGTATAGCTTTCTTTGGTATGGTGTAATCCATCATTTATCTTCATAGCACTTTTTCATGTCAATCTTGTTTATTAAATTACATTACACAAGTTAGTAATCACCAAAATAATATTCCAAAAATTTCCCTTTTTAAAGACGACAAAATTTCTTATCTGTTTTTATATATTATTTCATTCTTTTTATAATAATATGGATAAAAACAGATAAAGCAAGAAATATAACAGCAAGTTGTCCAACGCATACACTGGTTAAAAAAAACAATGTGTAAGTTGTGTGCGTGTGATGTGTCTGCCTCTGATTATCTCTTCTTATGACTGAACACTTGCTGATGACCATGATCTTGACCATAAGAGGATTTCTTCCTTGCTTCTTCCCCCTTTTTGACAGCACCAGATTGCAGATAATCTAAGATGCGCTGTTGGGTTCCAAAGACTGTTTGCACTTGATCCAACCGCTTGTTCAATTCTGCTCTTTCCCATCAACCTATGATAATGGCACTACAGTGAGAATCTCAGTCTCCAGTTCACAGGTATCGGATGGCCCAATTAGCAGTGTTTGAGGCTCAGCACCGAACATAAGAAGCACTTATGTGTAGAGGTAGAGGTGACGGTTGTTAGAGTAGGTGCCCAACTAAACAACTGTTGAGGGTGTGCTTTGTTGACTTTATTATAAAATCGATCTTTATTTATTTATATAATTTAAATTTAAATTGCATTCTCCATCTTTGCTTTCATTGCGCAAACTTGTTGGATAAAGCTCTTGAATATACTATAGTGTATGCTAGATGTGATACTGGATTTGATGACTATCATGAAAAGCATCTAATAGCCACTGTAAATTCTAAATCACTTTCTAGTTGATTGTTTGGCCATCCAAAACAAGGATAAGAGTCGTCCGAGTTTGAGACTAGCATCTACTATAAGAAGTACCATACTATATTGGTAGGAAACATGAAATGTTCTGAGCATGCATGATGGATAATGACCGGTGATCTATCGAAATACCCTCATTTGAACTTTTCAAGTGGTTACCATTTGTCAAGTGGATTAAGTTTGAGGTTTTGGTTGTATAGATTAGTACTCGAAACATCATTGAGACCCTACATACTAGTTGTCTCACTTTGACTCGTTTACCGACTCCATGAGGGTCATCAGGTGACGAGGTTGTGTTAGGTCACGACACATATAGGAAACGATGCTTTGTTGTCAAGGATTCATCACGTCTATGTGCGTGGATGTCATACTCTATCTAAGGAGATAATATTGTGAAAAATTTCTGTATAGAGTACCAGATGCGCTTTAGTGTAAATGAGTTTACCTAATAGCACATGTGATGTCACTATTTGATCTCCAAAAGGTATGCATGGCTATCGAATCTCTAGTGACTCTCCATTTACCAATGGTCTTTGATTCAGTCGAGATATTTAAGATGAAAGGACCGTACTGTAACGTCCAGAATACATAAATTCACAATGATAATATTACATTTTAGAAGGGATTAAATTGTCATTTCTGTACCCTTCTTTATTTTTGATTCAGCGATTCAGCTTTCGTATGAGCTGAATTTCAGTTTAGATCAGGAACCCGGTTCGTAGAAGTTGGTTGGTTGAATACTATGAAGCACAGTTCAGGCTATTTTACATCTGGTTCGGTTTATGTTGCTTGCATTAAATGTGTACTTTCAAGATATTTGAAAAAATGGTGATCTCATGCTTTTTGTTTTCATAATAAATACATGTATCGTCACTTTTCACGATCACAAGAAATCTTTCAAAAAATTTTCATTTTTAAGCGGTGAGAAGCTCTCAACCAACCAACCGAGAATTCAAAACTCTTCAAAGTGATTTTTGGATCGCGCTCGTAAGTTATTCAACGTCGGAAGGATTTTTGTTAGCTGTGTTCAGCAGTTGAGGCTAGGGGTGAGTATTCGGTCGGTTCGGTCGGTATTGAGGCTAGGGGTGAGTATTCGGTCGGTTCGGTTACCGACCGAACCAATTTTTGTTATACCGAGCATAACCAAATTTTTTTAAGATAACCGAACCGACCAATTTTTTTGCAAAAACGATAATAACCGAAACCGAAAAAAATCGGTTATTTCGGTCGGTGATCGAAATAACCGATATATTTTGTAAAATCTTTTTTTAAGGGCAGTGTCGCATTGCAGGCCTCATTTCCATCAAAGATGCAGGATTGCTTGTTTAGAAATAAATGTGCAACAATATAAAATGGATAGATGTTAACAAAACAAGCCAAAGAAAGATATTAAAATGACAAAATTTCAAAGACTAATCTTCTTTCAGTGAGAAAGGGTTAAATTTTAAACCTCGATAATGCACAAAATTGCAAATCAAATTTTAATCCACAGTCAGATCAAACCCATCAGAGATGGCCTGAGAAAGAGAGCCAAGAGTTGATGGCATCCAGATTATCTTGACCTTCAAACCTGCATTGTGCCACTGAAATTTGAAAGAAATGAAACAAATGATGACAAAGCATTCTAATGAGATTTCCCTGTCGCCAGATTCTTCACACAACTTCGGCCAAAGTGGAACCTGCTGAAAAAATCATGAAAAATTTCAGCAATTCACAAAGTTCAGGATATACAAATCGTAGGGCAACCTGTTCGGTGCCTAAATTCTGTGAATACACACATCTGCCGCCACCCCTGAATCATGTCGACATTCTTTATACACTTGCACCACTAACCAGGTCAAAATAAGATCCATCGATCAACTATATGGCAGAAAATCCAAGGACTTGATAGAGAAACGCTTTCTAAGACTTAATAACAGTTATAACTATTGGCGCCCGGCGTCGGATCCAGATCCCGCTCCCGGGGCGCATCGGAAGTTTAAAAATTTTGCCCGGGAACGGTCAATACATTAAATTGGTCTGATAATAGAATTTAAACACATAAACATGAATAATAGGTGTTTAGATTGTTACCTGTATGACGACTATGCGCCTGACTCCGACTATTTCTCCAATGGAAATAGCAGTTCTTTGGTTGCTCCTAATCCGGTCCACCGACCAGTTTTCCAATCCCTTCGTTGGAGTGCACTAGAACCCCAATGAAGATTTCACGAGCAGAATCTCCTCGCCGGGATGATCGCAGCGAACTGTCATGGCGGCGGCGGCGGCAGGAGGAGGGAAAGGAGGAGATGGGGAGAATATGTTGAATAGCTTTTGGTTTTGTTGTGTGTTTTTCTTTCTCCCTTCATTTCCATTTTTATAGATTGAGGGAAAGAGTTTGATACGAACAAAACAATGAACATTCGGTTCAACTCAAACTGTGAACATTCGGTTCAATTCAACTATGAACATTCAGTTCAAGTCAAACCGTGAACTTTCGGTTCAAGTCAAACTGTGAACATTCGTTTCGACTCCCTCGATTGTGGTATCATCATAATCCCGATTGATGATCAGATATCACCGATGCGCTCAGTTCACAAAACTGATCATTATGATGCAAAATCAAATTTTCGGACCACTAAATCTATATATGACAGGTCTACTCTCATTAGCTAAATATGAAAGTCCTACTCCCTTATCTACTTTTGGGAAGTCATACTCCCAACCTTCCTCCTGCTATACTCAACACTTTGAGTCCCATATCCTTGTCTGCACGGGAATTGGTATACCAGTACACTGTGCGACCCTCAATTGTTCAGGGATACAGCTAGCCGTGGGCTCACAACTCATTGTGAATCAGAAAACACATTTTTCGATCTACCCATCGGATCATGATAAAGCGCCTAGCAACATCGCCCCATGATCCCCTAGGTATCACTGATAGTGCCTGCAAGAACCAGTCGGTCATGATTAGCGTATAGTACGGTCTTTTCAACTCATATATCCCGATCAAATCAACGACCATTGGTAAATCTAGATTCGTTAGAGATTCGATAGACATGCATACATCTTGGAGATCAGAATAGCGATATCGCGAGTGCTACCAGGTAAACTCATTTACACTGAAGCACAAGAGTACTCTGGCTAGAGATTTGTCCACTATTATCTCCTCAGATAGCATAGGATATCCACGCACTAGGGCGAGCGGTGAATCCTCGACAACAAGGCATCGACTCCCACATGTTTCATGACCTCACCCAATCTCGACACCTGTAAACGAGTCAAAGTGAGGTGACTAATCACGTAGAGTCTCCATGATGTTTCGAGTAGTAAGGACTAATCCATACAACCAAGACCTCGGACTCTCCACTCGACAAATGGTAACCACTTGGAGAATCCGAACGAGGGTAGTTCGATAGTTCGCCAGGCGAACCATCCATCTGCATGCTCAGAACATCACAATATTCCCTACCAAATGAAACGTGGTACTTCACATCGCAGATTCTAGTCTCAAACTCGGGCGGCCTTATCCTCATTTTGACGGCCCAATCGACTAGGAACAAGTTTAGAATACATAGTGATTATTAGATGTGTTTGATGATAGTCATCATATCAAGTATCACATCTAACATACACTATGGTGCATTCGAGATCTTTATCCAACATAATTGTTAACATTCTAAAAAAACGATGACGATAAAGAATGCCATATAAAATGTGAATTTCATAAGCAAAGATTGTTTCATACAAAAAGGCATCAAAAGCCCACACGCCACAAGTTGGCTAGTTGGGCACCTACTCTAACAATCTCTCACTTGCCCTAAAGCCAACTACTCATAATGCGTAGTATCATTGCTTAGCGATGTTTTTAAAACAACGGGCCTAGCAAGGGCTTTGTAAGTGGATCAGCAATGTTGTCTACAGAGACGACTATCACAACTGCTATGTCTCCTCTTGCCACAATATCCTGGATTATGTGGTATTTTCTCAGAATGTGTTTGGATCTTTGGTGAGACCTAGGCTCCTTTGCTTACGCAACGGCACCCGTTTTGTCACAGTACATCGGGACTGGACAAACTCCTTCAGGAATTACGCCCAACTCTTGGATGAAATTTCTCATCCAAACCGCCTCTTTAGCAGCAGCTGATGCTGCGATGTACTCAGCCTCAGTGGTTGAATCCGCGATAGTGTCTTGCTTAGAACTCTTCCAAGAGACAGCACCACCATTGAGCATGAATACAAATCCAGAGGTTGACTTCGAGTCATCCACATCTCATTGGAAGCTAGAATCCGTGTAGCCTTCCAATTTTAGTTCACCTCCCCCATAGACCATGAACATATTCTTATTCTTTCGTAAGTACTTAAAAATATCTTTCACAGCCTTCCAATGCATTTGTCCGGGGTTGGCTTGGTAGCGGCTTGTGACACTCAGAGCATAGGCGACATCCGGTCTGTTCGAGATCATACCATACATAATACTACCTATTGCCGAAGCATATGACACATGTGTCATACTCTCTATCTCTGCATCGGTCTTTGGACACATAGACTTAGATAGAGTGACTCCGTGTCACATAGGTAGGTGTCCTCTCTTGGACTCTTCCATAGAGAACCTCTTAAGTATGGTATCGATGTAGGTCGCTTGAGTGAGTCCGAGCATCCTTTTCGATCTATCCCTGTAGATCTGAATTCCAAGAACATAGGATGCTTCACCCAGGTCCTTCATCGAAAATCTGCCAGATAACCATACTTTAGTTTATTGCAACATTCCTACATCATTCCCAATTAGTAGAATGTCATCAACATAAAGTATCAGGAATGTCACAGCATCCTTGACTACCTTCTTGTACACGCATGGCTCCTCAGGATTCTTGATGAAACCAAATTCTTTAATTGTTTCATCGAATCTCAAGTTCCAACTTCTAGATGCTTGCTTGATACCGTAGATCGATCTCTGAAGTTTACATAATTTATGCTCATTTCCCATCGAATCTCAAGTTCCAACTTCTAGATGCTTGCTTGATACCGTAGATCGATCTCTGAAGTTTACATAATTTATGCTCATTTCCTGCAGATGTGAAGCCCTCAGGCTGTGTCATAAAGATCTCTTCCTTAATGTTTCCATTAAGGAACGCAGTCTTCACATCCACTTGTCATATCTCATAGTCGTACCATGCAGCTATGGAAAGAAAGATTATAATTGACTTGAACATTGCGATTGGTGAAAAGGTTTCATCGTAGTCAACACCTTGTCTTTGAGTGTAACCTTTTGCAACCAATCGCGCCTTGTAGGTCAGTATGTTGGTCCGAAGATTAATAGGATCAAAAAGAAACTAGCAGCCGCTGTTTAAAATGAGCAATGAAAGTTTTGCGCGCTGCTAATACTTGAGCTGCAATAGCTCGTTGTTCTTGAACATCTAAAATAGCCAGAGCACCGGAGACAGATCTGGTATGATTTAAAATCATACGGAAAATACCAGAACTGAATCCTATATTTTAAAACAACTCAAACAGATTTATGTACAACATAAATCTGTTCGAGACTTGTGTTCTTGTGTGCTGCTGAAATGCAATGCGATGCTAAGTGCTAAGCAAGTTCTGATTTATCTGTTTATGCGTGTATGCGTGCTAAAGTAATTGCTTGCAGAATGAATAACAGAACACGATACAACACATCATATTTGTTTATGGAAGTTCGGATATCAATATCCTACATCTCCCCTTCTTCCACCTCGGAAGGCTCCACTAGAAGATTTGATCTTACAACTGCGTGTACAGACCCAATCCCACAACCAGCAGCTGTGAGAACTCCTAGACTCCACAAATGCACAACAGCCGCAGCTGTGTGACTGACTACATACACAAGAGTTTTACGTCTTCATGCTTGGACGGGAACTGTGAACATATTTCGAGATTCATTCACAAACAGATGTGAATGAATCCGGGTGTGTGAGATTGATACATTGTAGCTCTCAAACTCTCCGTTTTTCTCACACACGAGGGACAAGCTCTAACAAGCTAATCTAGACTCAGCAATTGACTCTCGTGAAAAGCTCTTCTCTAATGGCGGTCGATTGCTTCGTCTATCTCTTCTTTTTCCCTCTGTTGGTGCACTGTATATTCAAAGTAATCTCTGCGATAGCTTCACAGTGACCAACCTCTCGAACACTTCTTCAATGGCGTCGCCGCGAATATATAGCCTCTGTAGAAATATGGCCGTTAGATAGCTTCCAAATCTGTTCAGCGCTTCATATGGCTA
>KV000937.1:0-12742 GCA_001598015.1 Dorcoceras hygrometricum | reverse complement strand
CAAGCTACCTGCTGATTCCACCGAACCGATGATGTCATCAACAACTAATCCATCTGCTGAATCTCAACACGACGTCGCATCGTCTTTTGCGCTTCGCTTCATCTTAGCCAACTGCGCTATCTCCAAATAGCATCTGCTGATTGCACTGTAGCTTGCATCTGCTGAATCTCAACACGACGTCGCATCGTCTTTTGCGCTTCGCTTCATCTGCTGATAGCCAACTGCTGATTGTGATGACATCAAGGCTGATGTCATCACAGCTCATACCATATCTAGCGCATCTCTTCTCATCTGCTGAATCTTCATCTGCTGAGATCACTGTAGCTTCCTGCTGAATGATGACGTCACTGCTGATGTCATCTATACTTTACGCTCCAGCTGATCTTCTTCGTTCTAGCTCCAGCTCCAGCTTGCGATTCTTCTTCTTCTTAAATAGCGACTGTTGATAGATTCATCAACAGTACTTATAATCGCTACTGCTAACAGATTCGTCAACAGTAACTTTGCGCATCTTCTTCTTCGATAGCTTTCTCCAGCAAGCTTCTCAATTCCAGTACCAGCTGGTTCATCTCTACGACTGTGCACCAGCTGATTCAACTTGGCCCTCGCCTGATTACGAACAACTGAATCAACTCTGGACGTCTCCATCGCTAATTCAACTGCCGATTCCATGAACACCAAACCAACTGCTGGACATATTTATCAGCTTTTCTTCTTTGCGCAATAAGCTTCTTCCTGCTGATATTCATCTTCGTTCCTAAATCCTGTGCACTAGAGTAGAATTGTTAGAATCACAATAATAGGTTTTGTGTAATTCAAAATTAATTTGGATCTGTCAAAATAGATCCAACACAGTACCTTACCATCAGGCCCAAGCTTTCTCTTGTATATCAACTTACACCCAATAGAAACGATTTCCTTCAGGAGGATTTACAATAGTCCAGACTTGATTCGAATGCATTGAGTCTATCTCAGATTGCATTGCTTCAAGCCATAAATCAGAATTAACATCGAAAATTGCTTCCTTGAAGGTTCTTGGATCACATCCAATATTTGGATCACTTGGATCCTCTTTAAGTAAGAAACCATATCTTTCTAGGAGCCCTAGGAGCCCTTTCTAAACCTCCTAGGTTCGTGCACCTTAGGGATCGGTCTTGAGGTGTGCGAGGTTCACTTGGTACTTCTGTTGGCTCTCGAACTTCTTCAAGTTCTGCTATTTTGTCAGGAGGATTTACAATAGTCCAGACTTGATTCGAATGCATTGAGTCTATCTCAGATTGCATTGCTTCAAGCCATAAATCAGAATTAACATCGAAAATTGCTTCCTTGAAGGTTCTTGGATCACATCCAATATTTGGATCACTTGGATCCTCTTTAAGTAAGAAACCATATCTTTCAGGAGCCCTAGGAGCCCTTTCAAACCTCCTAGGTTCGTGCACCTTAGGGATCGGTTCTTGAGGTGTGCGAGGTTCACTTGGTACTTCTGTTGGCTCTCGAACTTCTTCAAGTTCTGCTATTTTGCCTTTTCTATCTAGTAGAAATTCCTTCTCAAGAAAGGTGGCATTCCTAGAAACAAACACTTTTGTTTCATTATGATAGTAGAAATAGTATCCAATCGAATTCTTTGGATACCCATGAAGTAGCATAAGTTGGATCTATTATCCAGCTTATCTCCCACTGTCTGCTTCACGTAAACAGGACATCCCCAAATCCTCAAGTACGAGTACTTAGGAGGTTTTCCCATCCATATCTCATATGGAGTTTTATTCACTGTCTTGATGTGAACATTGTTCAACAACATTACCATCGTTTCGAGCTCATAGACCCAAAACGAGGTAGGAAGTTCAGTAAAGCTCATCATAAATCGAACCATGTCCAACAAGGTTCGATTATGATGCTCCGCTACACCATTGAGTTGTGATGTGGCCGGAGGGGTCCACTGAGAGAGAATTTCATTCTCTTTCAGATAATCATGAAACTCGGCACATAAGTATTATCCGCCTTGATCAGATCGAAGTGCTTTAATACTTTTACTCAATTGATTTTCTACTTCAGCCTTGAACTCTTTGAACTTTTCAATGGATTCAGACTTGTGCTTCATTAAGTACAAGTACCCATACCTAGAGTAGTCGTCGGTGAAGGTGATGAAGTAGGTGTAGCCGAACTTAGTACTAATGCTAAGTGGGCCGCACACATCAGTGTGGATCAAGTCCAACAGACTTGAGCGCGTTCAGGCTTGCCCTTGAAGGGAAACTTGGTCATTTTACCTTTTAGACAGTATTCACAAGTAGAAAAAGAATCGATGTCTGACATTTCAAACATGCCATATCCCACTAGCTTGTGCATCCTTCTTAAATAAATATGACCTAGCCTAGCGTGCCAAAGTTCGGCCGGGTTTTGATTATCGTTTTTCCTTTTAATCGTTGTTGTGTGTGTTTCTACATCACGAGTTGGAACTTCTTTTAATTTTAAGTTGTATAGATCGTTTTTGCGTTCCCCAATTCCTATTAAACATTCATTCTTGTATATGTTGCAAATTGAATTAGCAAAATGACAAGAATAACCATCACTATCAAGCATAGAAATGGATATAATGTTTTTTATTAACTCGGGAACGAATAATACATCTTTTAATAACAACTTAAAATCAGAATGCAGAAATAAATAAACGTCTCCTATTGCTTCGGCTGCAACCCGTGCTCCGTTGCCCAGCCTCAAGTACGTCTCACCCATCCTAAGCCGTCGAATTCTTGTCATTACCTGCAAATCATTGCAGATATTAGATCCACATCTGATATCAAGTACCCAAGAAGTAGAATTAAGAGACATGTTTATTTCAATGTAGAATATACCTTTTGCAGTTCGCAGCTGCTCGAGGTAATCTCAACAGTTCCTCCTCCAATGCCCAGGCTTGTGGCAGTGGTGGCAAAAGTCCTCAGTTTTTTCGGGCTTGGAAGCCTTTGCCTTCGGCTTCTTGTTGGGATTGTCCCCTTTCGTCGGGATAGAACACTTCTTAACATGGCATTTGGGCCCTTTCTTCGAGGAGGAAGAATAGCCCAATAGGAGAACATGCTTGTCCTTATTTATGGTCCCCTCAAACACTACAAGCATGTTCACCAACTCCTCAATAGTGGCGTCCAGCTTGTTCAAGTTAAAGTTGACCACAAAGGGGTCGAATGCAGCAGGGAGTGAGAGGATAATCAAATCCACAGACAGCTCATGTGGAAGTACGAGCTCAAGCTCACCAACTTTTCAACGAGCCCAATCATGCGGACCCCATGCTCGCGGACCGAGGTCCTTTCGTGCATGGGGCCACTCATGAGCTCCTTGACAATGGTAAAACTCTCCGCCCGAGAGTTCTCCCCATACAGCTCTTTGAGGTGCAAGTGTATGTCTCCAGCATACTCAGCGTCCTCAAATCGCCGCTGCAGTTTGTTGGACTAGAAGCCAACATGTAGGACTTGGCCTTGAGATCATGGTCCCACCATTTCTCAAGTCTCATCAGCTCCTCAAGACTGACATCATCGGGGGCTTCCTTCGGAGGGCTTTTCTCTAGCGTGTAGAGTAGCTTCTCCGAAGCCAAGACAATCTTGAGATTGTGCAACCAATCCAGGTAGTTAGTGCCAGTTAACTTGTTGCTATCCAGTATAGCAGCGAGTGGATTTTTGATTGAAGACATTTTAAGCAGTATATATCCTAAGATAAAATAGAAATGCATTACTAACAATTTATAGAAATTCACTAAGACATAAAACATGATCATTTTATTTTATGAATTACTCTCTTACTATTTTAACGATTCACCACCCTCTAATGAAATCGGGAAAGCCAGTTTTCTTGGCGGGTACACGCAGCCCGATAAAAAATTACAGTCCCTAATAATATCAGCCAACCATGACCTCCAAAAGGTAGAGCTCAATTGCACCAGGTGCAAGCTCCATGTATTTACCTCACGTCCGGTAAGGGCCCAATAATATGACGCCTATTACTATCACGTGTCAAGATGACCCATCAATGTTGAGTCGTGATGGACGGTCCCCTTAATGTCCCCAATAATATGAGCCAACGTTAAAGGGAGTTCCAACCAACTCACAGCAAGTGCCAATAGAGTGTACAGCTTTCCGGCATACATAACCCCTCAATAATATGAGCCGGGTCATGCATACGGGTAGCATCGTCGTACACCCCATTGTTGATGAAAGGTATGAAATTTTAAACAATATTTAAATTCCCTAGCCTCATGATCTTGTTGAATAATCTTTTGTTTTATGATCAATTTAGAAGCCAGTGATTAGCATTTTCCAAGAGTGCTTCCAGGTAGTTGGAGGGGTTAAGGCCACTTAAAAACCAACTTTCTTAGACAAAGCAACGTCCTTCAGGGAGACTTAGCCGTACAATTCATTTTTAAGCCAGTCTATAAAGGACTTCCTTAGATCATGTTTCATCACTTTATTCAAAATTATCAACAAACTAAGATCTTTCAATTTTATTCATGAAACTTTATTCTTGATATTAATTTTAAATCATATTTAAAATGAGGGATTTGCATTATCATATTTAAAATATCATGCGGATTCAAAAACATATATCAAATCAAGATAATCATGCAATTTACATAATTAATCAGATAAATCATGCAATCAAATCATGCTTGACATATATAGACAATCAAATCAAATTTTACATTATACAAAAAAATCATATTTTAAATATAAAATCATATTTTACAAATAAAGTCATATACATATATAGACAATCAAATCAAATTTTACATTATACAAAAAAATCATATTTAAATATAAAATCATATTTTACAAATAAAGTCATATTTTGTCATTTAATTAATTGCATCAAATTATTTTGGGAAAACCGAGATTCTGATACAACTACAAACGTTTTAATGTATTGACAGATCTGAGTCAAAGCTCTGATAGCAGTGTTGGTGCCCGGCTTCGGATCCAGATCCTGCTCCCGGGGCGCAGTGGAAGTTTAAAAATTTTGCCCGGGAACGGTCAATACATTAAATTGGTCTGATAATAGAAATAATTTAAACACATAAACATGAATAATAGGTGTTTAGATTGTTACCTGTCTGGCGACTATGCGCCTGGCTCCGACTATTTCTGCAATGGAAATAGCACTTCTTTGGTTGCTCCTAGTCCGGTTCACCGATCAGTTTTCCAATTCCTTCGTTGGAGTGCACTAGAACCCCAATGAAGATTTCGCAAGTAGAATCTCCTCGTCGGGACGATCGCAGCGATCTGCCATGGCGACAGCGACGACGGCGAACGACGGTGCGGTGGCGGCGGCAGGAGGAGGGAGAGGGGGAGAATATGCTGAATAGATTTTGGTTTTATTGTGTTTTTTTCTTTCTCCCTTCATTGCCATTTTTATAGATTGAGGGAAAGAGTTTGATGCGAACAAAACAGTGAACATTCGGTTCAACTCAAACTGTGAACATTCGGTTCAACTCAAACTGTAAACATTCAGTTCAAGTCAAATTGTGAACTTTCGGTTCAAGTCAAACTGTGAACATTCGTTTCGACTCCCTCGATTGTGGTCTCATCAATAATCCCAATCGATGATGATATCACCGATGCGCTCAGTTTACAAAACTGATCATTATTGTAATGCCCAGATATTTTAGAGGCCACAAATTAGAAAGATATGAGATTGAGGGATTACAATGCTATATTATTTCGATCCATGAATAGATTCAGTTTCAGATTTCATGTCTTACGCTACGATCAACCTATTCTTATATCTTGGGTTGATAACCAGATTTTAGAATGCAATAACAGTAGACGTCTAGTGGTTCCAGCAAGCTGATTGAATCCTTTTGTTTTAACTAAAACTGTTCGGTTTTCATATGCATTATTTCGTTTAAAACAGAGCACGCTTCTTTCAGAATGTGGCATATTGAATTGAATGCGTTTCTTCCTTAGGCATTTACAAATCATATAAATAGGATCTTAAGCTGCTTCATGCATCATTATCTTCAAAACAAATTAGTTAAAGCGGTGCTCTCTCTCTCTCAAGAAGCCGAACAAAATACTTTCAAAGTGTTTTAAAGGAAACAGGCGGTGCGTTAGGAGTTGCTGGATTTCTACCGTGATTTGTGTTAAAGAATTCAGGCAAGTAAACTCTGTTTCTTGCTCACTCAGTGAAAGAATATATTCAATTCTGTTTGCATGATTATGTGAGATTTTAAAGAAAGGAATATGGCTTCGGCTGTTCTTCAAAAATCAGAAAGTTTATGCTCTGTTTTTATGAAGGTTGTGTTTTACTGTATTTTGATCCAGAAAGTTTACAGAAAATGGTTTGATGATGTTCTTTTAGTTAGTTCTTGAGTTTTCCTCAGAAATTCCATCGAAGTAGCTTACAAGTAGCTTATTCGATCATTTCCAGAAATTTCTTCAGATATTTTGAATTCTTTAGACAAAGGAAAACCATCGTCATTCACCTGGTTAAGTCTGAAAGCTGGTTCTTATACCACGACTGCTATTTCTTTGTTGGAAATATTCTAAGTATAGATTTCAGCTATTGCATTGTTTGAGTTCAGTAGTTGCGATCAGCAGACGCACTATTTCATGTTCAGCTGTTGTATATTTTATTGTTCAGCAGCTGATAGTTCATTCGTCAATTGATAGTTTGTTCATCAGCTGATAGTAGGTTCATCAGTTGATAGTTCGTCATCAGTTGATAGTTTGTTCATCAGCTATTAATATTCAGCAGATGCATCGCTTTCATAAATTCAGCAGATGCATATTCAGCAGATGCATTTCTTTTGCTAAAACCAGCAGGTGTATTCCTTTGTTAACACCAGCAGGTGCATTCACTTATTAGAATTCAGCAGCTGCATTCCTTTGTTAGAATTCAGCAGTTGCGTTGTCTTCGTGACATTCAGCAGATGCACTGTTCATCAGCAGATGCATTCCATTTTGATATTTCAGCAGTTGCTTTATTGTTTTAAGTATAGTTCGTAGCGACTTGTTGTAGCGACTGGTTTAAGTGCTAACGACATCGTTTCACTTACATTTGTTTAAAAGACCTTGCGACTGGATTCTTGTCTTGCGACTTGTTTCACGACGGTATTGTTCATTCAGTTGGTATTAGTCTTGCGACTGGTACTATTCATTTTCTTCAGCAGATAACGAAATTTTAGGATTTGATTCCTTACTCATTGACACTTCAATTCAAATGAATCTTTCGACTTATCTGACAGATTCAACTAGCTAATTTATTCAGTTTTCATCTTCGCAAGCTTTACAGAGAAATACTTTACAGTTCTAGAACATCATTAGACGAGAGAAAACCAGTAATTCGTACAAGAGAGAAAGAAAACAGATTTTAGAAAGAAAAGAAAGAGCAGAACGATGTTTCAGAAAATATTTTAAGTTATGACAATAAAGAGGGTCCCCAGAATAATGGTGAGTGCGCGGCTGACGAACCGTGTGCCCTTTCAACAGAGGAAGGATCAGGTGTATAGGTCGACGGATCTGTATATCCCTTCACCATGAGCCATAGTGCTAGAAACTGATATCAGGAGTTTGATCAAACGAATTGGACCAAAATGTTTAAAGTGTTGTCATAATTTCAGAAGAGCGTAAATGTGATTTTTATCACAGCTCCAGAGAATATTTAAAGAAAATATTTTCAGAATTTGATTATGTTTTATGCTTTCAGTTTCTATCAGAATTCTCAGTTATATATTGCGCTTGTTTTATTCTAAATCGTATTCAGATTTCAGTATGTATTCAGTTTCCAGTTTCAGTTCTATTGCATGATTTTGCTATTCCAGATTTTACCTGTTGAGCCTTCGGCTCACTAGTTTTCATTGAGTGCAGGTAATCAGCAGTAAGAGCTGGAGGGAGATGATCAGAAAGGGAGCATGTGTTTATCGTGGACATCTTCCGTTGTTTCTTTTCAGATTTTGATGTACAGAACTTTAATTTGGTTTTGTATTTTAGCAGGATTCTAGTTTCTCATTTTGTAGAAATCTGTATGAACATTTGGTGTAAATATATGTGCAAGTTCACTTGTATTTTTATCAGCTGGTATGTCAGTTCTTCACTCGTATTTGGTCAGCTGGTATTTCAGTTCCGCGTGTGTTTTAAGATCAGCAGAGGATTTAGTTCAGCGTTTGGTTTATCCTTCCAGCTAATTTTCTTCATTGTTTCAATTGTTCCGCATTCAGCAGTAATGAACTATGTTTATTCGCAATTTAGTTCAGAATTTAGTAACGACTTTTACGTTTATTAAGATTGAAATTTTGGATCTTTCAATTCGAACCCCAAACTTCTAAATTTCTTTTGAGAAAAGTCCGGTCGTTACAATTATGATGCAAAATCAAATTTTTGGACCACTAAATCTATATATGACAGGTATACTCTCATTAGCTAAATATGGAAGTCCTACTCTCTTAGCTACTTTTGGGAAGTCATACTCCCAACCTTCCTCCTACTATACTCAACACTTTGAGTACCATATACTTGTCTGCACGGGAATTGGTAAAACAGTACACCGTGTGACCCTCAATGGTTCAGGGATACAGCTAACCGTGGGCTCATAACTCATTGTGAATCAGAAAACACATTTTCTGATCTATCCATCGGATCATGGTAAAACGCCTAGCAACATCGGCCCATGATCCCCTAGGTATCATTGATAGTTCCTGCAAGAACCAGTCGGTCATGGTTAGCGTATAGTACGGTCTTTTCAACTCATATATGCCGATCGAATCAACGACCATTGGTAAATCTAGAGTCGTTAGAGATTCGATAGCCATGCATACATCTTGGAGATCAGAATAGCTACATCACGAGTGCCACCAGGTAAACTCATTTACACTGAAGCACAAGAGTACTCTGGCTAGAGATTTGTCCACTATTATCTCCTCAGATAGCATAGGATATCCACGCACTAGGGCGAGCGGTGAATCCTCGACAACAAGGCATCGACTCCCACATGCTTCATGACCTCACCCAATCTCGACACCTGATGACCCTCACGGAGTTGATAAACGAGTCAAAGTGAGGTGACTAATCACATAGAGTCTCAATGATGTTTCGAGTAGTAAGGACTAATCCATACAACCAAGACCTCGGACTCTCCACTCGACAAATGGTAACCACTTGGAGAATCCGAACGAGGGTAGTTCGATAGTTCTCCAGGCGAATCATCCATCTACATGCTCAGAACATCACAATGTTTCCTACCAATGAAACGTGATACTTCACATCGCAGTTCTAGTCTCAAACTTGGGCGGCCTTATCCTCATTTTGATGGCCCAATCGACTAGGAACAAGTTTAGAATACACAGTGATTATTAGATGTGTTTCATGATAGCCATCATATCCACTATCATATCTAACGTACACTATGGTGCATTCTAGGTCTTTATCGAACATAATTGTTAACATTATAAAAAAAAGACGATAAAGAATGCCATATAAAATGTGAATTTCATAAACAAATATTGTTTCATACAAAGAGTCATCAAAGCCCACACGCCACAAGTTGGATAGTTGGGCACCTACTCTAACAATAACATCATTTGAAAGGGTTGAAGACAGAGACAGTTTATAACAACATTCAAAACAGAAATCAGCACATTTGAAAAGGTTGAATACATAGGCAGTTTCTCCTTAATCACGTAGTGCATGCGGTGATGGTGATGCTTGTAGCGAGGCTTCTCCTCATCACCAGAGTTATCATCAGCATTTCCCTAAAATCGTGTAAATCAAATAACAACAAACTTGTCAAAATAAATGATAGTGCAAAGAAAGAAATGATTTTGAGTCCACTTTTGTTATATCTCAAAAGTTTATCTCAAGGGAAAGATAACAAACCGCTACAATTCACTCATCCATTTATGTTGTCGAAGAAGAATCCAACACGAGTTTAGAAACATCTGAAAATAAATAGTGACAAATATGAAACATAAATTAGTATTTACATGAAAAATAAAAATATGACAATGCTTTTTAAAAAAAATACAATTACCTCTTTCAAGTTTTTCAAGATCCTCCAAAGTCTCTTCAACATTGATTGGCATTGGGGACGACGGAGCCATCTTGCGTACAGATAAGGCTTTCCACAACCATAGGAGTCAATGAACTCCTAAAGCAATCAAGTATTCGACCACCGAAAGCAGATTCTGAAGCAAGTGTGGAAATAGGAATGGCCAAAACAACTCGAGCAATTTGAGCAAGTATGGGAAATCTATGACAATTTTGCTTCCATCATCCAAAAATGTCAAAAGAATCATAATACTCTTCAACCATTTCATTAAGATACTTGTCAAGCTCTGACATACTCCCATCACCAAAACTTTATGCCTTTTGTCTCTTGTATTTTTCAAGGATTGATTGTCTTTTCAGATCAGTTTGTGTGAGACCTGATTTTTGTATTAAGGATTAATTGTTGAAATTAATCGGTTTTTAGAGATTTTTGTGGTTTAGAATCTCTGTTTCGAGGTTTGAGTTGCATTTTCAGGTCGAAAGTTATGTTTAGAACCTTGTGAGACCTGATTTTGTATTAAGGATTAATTGTTGAAATTAATCGGTTTTTAGAGATTTTTGTGGTTTAGAATCGCTGTTTCGAGGTTTGAGTTGCATTTTCAGGTCGAAAGTTATGTTTATAACAATTCTGGATGTTTTCGTGTTTTTGAGATTGGAGGCAAAAGCTGGTCGGTGGCGAAAACAGTCGTAGCTTGTTTTGGTAGCGCAAGGCTTGAAACGCCGTCGTTTGAGATGTTGCGACTGGATGAGCACTGTAGCTGCGACTGGTATTTTGCGAAGAGTTGTTGCGTCTGGATAGGCAGTCGAGAGCTATGGTCAATGCGGGTCAGCGCTCCTGTGCTTGCGTCTGGTTGTGTTGTTATGTTGCGACTGAGTAGTGACGTCAGTGGAGCGACGTCGTTTGAGTAAGTTGCGACGCTGCGTTTTGATGTTGCGACTGGTACCAGACGAAGGAAGCGTTGTGCGTTGTTTCGTTTTGCGACTGGATACCCAGCTGCTGGTAGTGCGACGCCGTTTAGAGGACCAGTCGATGGTTTGCCTTTTTGTGATTTTAGCGTCCGGTCGACTGGTTGTCCAGCTCTTGTATTTTCGAAGCAGCGTCCGGTTGTCCAGCTTTGAGAGATTGTTCTCTACTGTAGCTAGCGACTGGATTTGTTTAGCGTGACTCGAGATTTGTTCAGCTGTTGGTTCTTGCGTACTGTTGTATGGGAATTGTTGTGTCGACTGGTTGTGTCGGAGGACAATTATTGGTGTTGTTTTCCAGTCGTTGCTAGTGCTATTTATAGGAAGACTTGGTCTTCGTTTTGTGATATCTTTTCCCATACTTAGCGATATTTCCAGCCTTTCGTTCCTTATCTTTTGAACCCTAGAACACTGTTCAATCGTGAGCTTTCCGGCGATTTCCCGTCGTTTCTGGTGGTTGTTCTGCTCGCGCGAGGTAGCGTTGGACTCCTCTTGAGAAGCTCTTCCAATTCATACCAGTTTTAGAAGCTGTAATTGGCTAGTATTCTAGGTCTTTACTCAACGCAATTGTTAATCATCATACAACACAATGAAAGTAAAGAATGCCATATAAATAAATGCGAATATCATATATAAAGATTGTTTCATACAAGAGTCTATGAACCCACACGCCACAAGTTGGCTAGTTGGGCATCTAATCTAACACCTAACATGTAGTGTCAAGGCGAGTGGCTCATTACCACACTTTGAACATACACCAGTGGCCACCGTTTGTTGCAAATTCCGTGGAGCTATGTTTGAGTTCCTTGGCTCCCTCTTTGGTTGTAGCCTTCAGTTGTTATTTGGTGTCTCATGCATTGCATCTGCATTTTATCTTATGCTTTTTTTTAGCTTTATCTGATGCTCTCCGTACTCGGGGTTTGACCCCATGTCCCTCCGGGGCTTGGTTTGTTTCTTTGTTGTGTTGTTTTCAGGAAACCCAGGTTTTACAGCTGGTCGTGGGTTTAACCCAGCTGGTAGTGCCCCAGGAGGTGGCTAGTGTGTCCCAGTAGCATATAGCATATATATATATATGTATCAGCTGGCCAGGGGGATGCCCTGTGCCTTGTTGTTGTACCCGTAGGGAAGTCTGATACATGGTTGTATTTATGTATGCTTTATTGTTGATTGTTTTACGATTTGGAAAACTTATTTTAAGTATTGTTGTATTTTAAATTATATGTTTTCAAACGTCGGGCCTAAAAGCGAAAATTTTACCCACTTTTTGATAGCTTCCGCATGTGTTTATCTGTCGTGAGCACGAGGCCTGACAGTTTGGCTCAAAGTTTTAGGCTCAGTCTCACTTGGTTCTTGAATAGACAACATATTTGAGGTGTTAGGCTCCATCTTCTCTTTGTAATTCTTGTACAAAGCAACCAAAGTCTCCTTTACCATCTTTCCTACTCTTGCACCATTTTCAACTCCGTACAACTCAATCAACCTAAATTATACAAAATCCAACTTATGCCTTCGATCAAGCACCACCACTGTTGGTCCGAAAATTAGGATCAAAAGATCAGCAGCCGCGCATTTAAAATACTTTAGAAATATTCGCGCTGCTGATACAAACTGGAGGTGCAATACCTCATTGTTCTTGAACATATAAAATACAAACTCACCACTGGAAGAGCACCGAAGACAGATCTGGTATGATTTAAAAATCATGCGGAAAATACCAGAACTGAATCCTATATTTTAAAACAACTCAAACAGATTTA
>KV000936.1:17915-31588 GCA_001598015.1 Dorcoceras hygrometricum | reverse complement strand
AACGAAAACCATTCCATTGGTAAAGATTCAATGGAATCGACATGGAGTTGAAGAAGCCACCTGGGAGGTGGAAGATGACATGAGACAACGCTTTCCCTATCTATTCCAATGAGGTAAGTTCTCATTTAGTCTCTGCTATTTCAATATTCTTATGTGTACGGAATGTTGGAAAAAAACTGCTTGTGATTTCGAGGATGAACTCATGTGTTAGAGGGGGAGAAATGTAATTCCCGGGATTACGATATTAGACTTGATGATTTTGAATTTTCAGACTTTAGCTTTTGATGAAGTTTGGTTGATGATTCGGATTTCTTCTGGAAATGTTGCATTTCAAGTTGAAATTCTTTCAAATGAAATCGTGTTGAAATTCGAAGTTGAATTGGTGAATTTCGGTAGGAATCTGATGTCCTGGTGTTTTGATGAAAGCTGGTAGAAGACGACCAGTTGTTGATGATACAGGAGTGATACACGGTTATGTTGAGAAAACCAGTCGTAGAGAAAAACCAGTCGCAGTGGAAAAACCAGTCGTTGCATTGATCAGTAGTTGCGTTGTGAGGATCTGCTTGCGACTGGGTGACCAGTTGTTGGTGTGAGGAACCAGTCGCTGATGAGAAGCGACGTCGTTTTATGGAGGTTAAAAAGCAGCGTTTTGAATGAAGTGGTGTTGATCAGCTGATAATAGAGAGTATGACGTATTCATTACGACGTGGTTTAAATTATTTCGCGCGACCAGTCGCTGATGGTGAGGCGACATCATTTTGATAAGTTGAAATGCAGCGTGTTGATTGTAACGCTTGTGGCAGCTGCTGGCAGCGATGGTGACGTATCCCATATGTCATCGTTGGGTTATTTTTTGAAACCAGCTATTGGCAGAAAAGATGACGTGATTCTTTACGTCGTCTGAATTGTTCGCGTTCAGCAGTTGGTCACTTTGAGAGAATCTGTCATCAGTCGATGGCACGCTGCGGCATCGTTTTACTTAGTTGATGTGACATCGTCTTGAGGCATGAAGAGAAATGCAACGTCTTATGGTTACTGCTGGTTTATCGAAAGAAAAAGCTGGTATCTGTTGAGAGTGAACATTGGTTTCTGTCGTAAGATACCTACTGTATCAACGTCTGCTTATCTAGAATAGCAACTGGTGCTGGTTTATCGAAAGAAAAAGCTGGTATCTGTTGAGAGTGAACATTGGTTTCTGTCGTAAGATACCTACTGTATCAACGTCTGCTTATCTAGAATAGCAACTGGTGGAGTTTAAACAATAGTAGAGGAATCTGGTTAACGATATGTATGGATACAGGAATGTGTTCAAACGGTGTGTGCATATCTTATTTTGGTAGATAAATACTCAGCATGACACGTGGAATTCATCGGGATTGCATGGGGAACTCTGCAGAAAACAGAGATCTTCTCCTATAAATTAGATTGAATTCGAATCCTTGTCACTTTTGCTACAGACATCAGAATTCGATTCTGTGAATTTCTCTGGAATTCTTGTGATAAGGAGTTATAAGTGGTAGTTGAAGCAGTTCCAAAACAAAGATAAACGAACGTATAATTTGACATGAGAGTGAGGGACTTGAATACTCGAGAATGATAATTCTTGAGTTATCCCGCCAAATCACATACTTTATAACTGTTGTTCTTGATTTAGAACTTGAAGTTATGTTTGTCGATCCATCACAGGTAGTGGATCTTTAATTGATATGAGATTATATGATACGAGGAGAACATGAATTGATTCGAATGCCATGGTCTGAGGTGACCTTGTTTTCGAATTCTGAGTTGATTTCGTTATATGGATATCCATGTCAAGATCGGATACGAATCTAGATGGCATTGATGTGAAATGGAATCAATTCTTAGTCGAAGAGAAGGGATATGTTCAGTTTATTTTGAGTTAATATTTTGTTATGAACTTCTTTATGTTATCGCATGAACCTGTCGATTATACTGAGATTGTTTCTCACCGGAGTGTTCCGACTGTTGTTTTGTTTTGTATGTGTGCATGACAACAGGAGGAAAGAGCGGAATTGGTGGGACAGGGGTAGCAAGAACCTAGAAGAAGTGCGACCAATGAAAAGACTAGGAGTTATGTCCGCGAACGTATAGTGTGTAAATCATGGTACAATGTATGCCCTGTTTATAAATAAACAGCCTTTACGACATCATTTGAGTTTCCTTAGCTCACCGTTGCATATTAAGAGTTAATCAAGAACATGAGAGAAACAAGTTTTTTTAAAAAAAAACAGCAAGTAATACGTCATGCCTATGCCACCATATCTATCAGCAGCTCTCGAGCCATCTGCTGATCTCTCTTCACAAACGCATCTGCTGAAATTAATAGTCAGCATTCCAAATCGTTGACTAACACGCGTCACTTCCTCGCTCAATCTCACGCTACACGCGATGTCTACCAGCAGCAACTTCAATTCGTTACCAAAACCAGCAGATCTTCAAGCATCACGCTGACGTCATCTCTGCTGATTCAAAATTCACCAGCAGGAGCTACAGTACCGTTGACCAGCGTTGACTTCCTCAAAAATCGAAAATCTCATTTCCTAACCAAGCGCTGCGACTGAAATTTCAGCAGGAACTTCGTTTCTTTCGCAATTTCCTCCAAACACACGTGATTAATCCCAAATCAACACCATTAATCACTAAACTAAATCCTCAATCCTCACAATATGTTCTACGTTCTTATAACCTGAGCTGATCCAAGTTCTTCTTCGTATGGGTTTCCTATGTACTCCCAGTAACATTCAAATGTTAAAGAAGTTTTAAAATAGCGAATCCTATCTTTATTAGAGATCTTTTTCATATCAGAAAACATTTTTAAAGGAAGTTTCAGCGAAGAAACGGTTTTAAAGGAAATTTCAGTAGAGAACGTTTTAAAGGAAGTAGTTTTCAAATGATTTAATGATTTATGGCAAATAGATCAGACGGTCTATACAGGGAGGGTGAGGACGCTGGTTGACGGATCAGTGTGCCCCTCCATAGGAAGGACAATGATCTTAGTCGATGAACTAAATGCCCCGTTCAACCAGGGGAATGGACCATGATTATGGTTGACAAATTAGAATCCCTTCTCAGCTTAGTTTAAGATTTATTTCCCCAGTTCCTGTATACAGATGAGCTTGATGAAGCGAACTGACCCATGGAGATGTTTCTGCGCCATAACTCATAATAAAAAAGAACAGGGTTGTTTACAACCACAGGATTGAGGAAAGTTTACTTCCTTTAATGCCATAAAATGTTTTAAATGCTTTTTAAGTATGCATATGCATGTTCAGTTATGCTTTCCCAACTTTCAGTTTTATCAGCTTATGAGATGTTCAGCTTTCAGTTTCTTCAGCTGTTCAGCTTTCAGTTTACAGTAAAAGCTATTTTCCATGCCTGTACTGTCTACCTTTGCTATTTCCAAATTTCCTTGCTGAGCACTAGGCTCACTAGCTTTCTTGGATACATGTAAGGATGTTCAGCGAGAGTTGGAAGACGCGAGCTGAATCTGGATGGAGAAGTGTGTTTATCAACAGGCAAACTCCCCGCTATACAGACCGTATTTCTTTTTGTGAATGAGGTTGTATTAAACATCTCATTTCTTTTTGTGAACGGTTTGTATCAAACATTATCTATATTATTTTCGTACTCCGATCTTTTTCGTTCGGAGCTATCTCAGCCGCAAGCTGTTTTGTGCTCCGACCTGTTTTACTCTAAATTGTTTTTAGCCCACAAGCCGTTTGGTTGAATGACAACATTATGATTATTGTTTTCTCAGCCTAAGTATGACCAGCTTATGAAATTTATCATCAATTCTTACCATCGCTATCCCTGATCAGTTTGCTCATGCGTAAGCTGAATCATTTCATTTATTGCAAAACCACCCTTGAATTGTATGAATTTTTCCAAATCTTAAATTTGAAAAAGTTGTACGCTTTCGTTCGTACTTTAGAGAACTATTTTGTAAAATCGGTGGATTAGGGCGCTTCACTACTTTTCTCCTGTTTTTTCGTGTTGTGTGCTAACGTGGTTGGTTAGGGGAAAAGATGAGGAGATTGGTGTTTAATTGTGTATTTGGTTAGTGTATATGTTGCTAACATAATAATAATAGAAGTGATATTCAAAACTATCTCTTCTTTCATGCCTCAAATTTTCGAAAATTAGGGCTTTAAAGTGAGGAGAATAGTTGTTTTAAATAGTGTATAACTTGTGTTTATAAATGTTGTTATTTTACTAATAAATATGCTAATCATATTTAAATAATTTCCTAATCCCCCTTCCATGTACTAAAATTTTGAATTAAACTTTAAAAGCTTATAAATTTATCCCCAATATTTTAAAAAATTTCCCCAGACGTAATGGGCGAGCTCAAAAAAAACTTTAAAACACTTTTACATCGGCTGCCCTTATCCTTGTTTTGGATGGCCCAATCCATAATTCATTCTAAGAACATCTCCATTTTTCTACCAATGAAACATAGTACTTTGCATTGCAGATGCTAGTCTCAAGCTCGGCGGCTCTTATCCTTGTTTTGTATGGCTCAATCGACTAGTAACTGTTTTAGAATGCACAGTGACTATTAGATGTGTTTCATGATAGCCATCAAAGCCACTATCACATCTAACATACACTATAGTACATTCAAGGTCTTTATCCAAAAAGTTTGAGCAATAATGGCAAAGATAAAAAATGCCATGTAAATATAAATTATATAACTGAATAAAGATATTTTTTTATAATAGAATCAACAAAGCCTGATACCAACAATTGGCTAGCTGGGCACCTACTCTAACAATCTCCGACTTTCCCTATAGCCAATTAGTCATCAGATGAAGTACCGTTGCTTGGCGATGTTTTTTCAAATAAAGGCTTCGTAAGTGGATCAGTGATGTTGTCTGCAGAGGCGACTCATTTAACAGAGATGTCTCCTCATCCCACATTTTCTCGAATAATGTGGAACTTTCTCAGTATATATTTGGATCACTAATGACACCTTGACTCCATTGCTTGAGCTACGGAACCTGTGTACAGTACGTCGGGAATGGATCAACTACTTCAGGAATTACACCCAACTCTTGGACGTAATTTCTCATCCATACGTCATCCTTAGCAGTAGCAGATGCTGCAATGTATTCAGCCTCAGTAGCTGAATCCACAGTAGTGCCCTTCTTGGAACTATTCCAAGAGACATCACTTCCATTGAGCATGAATACAAATACATAGGTTAATTCGAGTCATACACGTCACTATAGAAGCTAGTGTCAGTGTAGCCTTCCAGTTTTAATTCTCCACCCCATAGACCATAAACATATTGTTAGACCTTCTCAAGTACTTAAGAATATCCTTCTCGACCTTCCAATGCATGTGATCGGGATTGGCTTGATATCTGCTCGTGACACTCAGAGCATAGGTGACATTGGACCTAGTAGATATTAGATCATACATTATGCTACCTATTGCTGTTGCATACGTCACTCGTGTCATTATCTCTATCTCCTCATCAGTCTTGGATAGAGAAACCCCATGACACATAGGTAAATTTCCTCTCTTGGACTCCTCCATAGAGAAACTCTTAAGTATGATATTGATGTAGGTCGCTTGGGTGAGTCCCAACATCCTCTTCGCTCTATAGATATGAATTCCTAGAATATAGGATTCTTCACCAAATTCCTTCATAGCAAACTTTCTAGAGAGCGATAATTTTGTTGACTCCAGCATTCCTCCGTCATGCCCAATGAGTTTGTTTCCTCGGGATGATAGAAATAGTATCCAATTGAGTTTGTTGGTTACCCCACGAAGCAACATAAGGTGGATTGATTATCCATCTTATGTCCCAATATCTGATTCACATAAGCAGGACATCCTCATATTCAAAAGTTCGAGTTCCTGGGTAGTTTGCTCATCCATATCTCATATGGAGTCTTTTTCACTACTTTAGTGTGGACATTTCACACAACAATGCCACCGTTTTGAGCGCATAGCCCCAAAACGAGGGTTGAAGCGCAGTAAAGCACATCATAGATCGAGCCATGTCCATGAGGGTCCGATTATGATGCTACGCTACACCATTTACCAGTGGTGTCCATGGAGGTGTTAACTGAGAGAGAATCTCATTCTCTTTAAGATAATCCAAAACTCTGTGCTAAAGTATCCCCCACCTCGATCAGATCGAAGAGCTTTAATATTTTTGCCCATTTTATTTTCTACTTCATTTTTGAACATTTCAAAGAATTCAAATTTATATTTCAATATAAATACCCATACCTTGAGTGATAATCAGTAAAGGTAATGAAGTAGGTGTGCCTATGTTTAGCACCGATACTAAGTGGGTTGAACACGTCTGTATGGATCAAATTCAAAAGTCCATGTGCGTGCTCAGACTTGCCTCTAAAAGTTGTTTTAGTAATTTCCCTTTTAGACATGACTCACAAGTAGATAGGGAATTGATGTCTGACATTTCAAACATCTCCTCTCCCACTAACTTTCATCCTTCATAGGATATATGACCTAGCCTAGCATGCCATAGTTGTGATACCCAAAATATTATTGAATTAATTTGAGTTAATTAATCGGGTTTAGCATAGACCAGATTTGGCTTGAACAGATCTGGACAGTTGTAGAGTTCAACAGAGTAGTAGGCAGATTCGTGGAGTTGAGAAGTGCTGGTTGGTAACTTTGGATTTGGCGTTGGTCGATTGGAAGGTAAGATAGAGGTCAAATCTGATTGTCGCACAGTGCTTTGAGTTCGCTAATAGATATCCTGCGCGGTTAGAAATAGGCCGTCGTTTAGGAGAAATCAGATTCGAGTTGCGTTAGTTGTTAGCACTGCGTGAACCGAACTGGTTTGAGAGTTTACTGTAGACCGGTTTTGGGTTGTCTAGATCGGAAGGCAGTGCGATGTCATTTTGGGTTCAATGAACGCTGGTCAGTGTTGGTATCAGATCTGGGTGGTTTTGGCTGGAGCGATGTGACGCCGTTTAGAGAGACACGTTTATGTGTTAATTGGTTAGTGGTGCGACGTCGTTTGGTAGTAGAGAGTTGGTGTAGCGTATGCTCCAAGTCTGGAGTGTTACTTAGATCTGAGTGAGTATCAGCTTTGAGCCAGTAATGTTGGTGGTTACTGTTCATCAGATTTGGGGAACATAAGTACTATTTATAGAAGACTTTGACCGTAGTCTTGCTATTGTTACTTAGAAGATATTTCTCGTAACCTTACCCTATCGTGATACCCTAGTTACTATTCACCGAAGCTTATCTTCTTCGGTTGCTGGCGGTAGACAGCTCCGATTGAAGTAAGAATGGTAGCATTGGACTCCTTGCTAAGGTGATTCGTTTTATACCTTTTTCTAAGGCTTGCGATTAGGTGGAAGAAGATCGCAAAGGAAGCTACTTTGTGTAGTCTGTTACCATTTGAGCATATTACCTTTCCCGTTCAGGTAACACTCTGAGCTTGTGATAGATTCTCCCTTATGCTTTGTTTAGAGTTGTCTGTTGTGCTAGAAGGTTAGGAGAGAACTGGGTGGAGCTCGTAGCTCCAAGTTCGTAAGTTCTGTGCTACTGTCCCTGAGCATTGTGTTGTATTGGTTTACCAGGTTTCAGATCTGAGTACTCGGGACATTGTTGTGGTAATTATAGCTCAGAAGGTTAAGGTACGGATGTGAGCTTGCTTTACAGCATTGGATTTAGCATGGATATTATGTGTTCTGATGTGTATGCTTCTGTGTTGTTATTGCTTTCTTTTGTTGTGTTGTGCAAGCCGTTACATTGCATACACGCATTATTCATTTCGAGCTCAGATCTTGTTTAGCCGTGCCTTGTTGTGTTGATCTGTGCGTACCAGGACGCCTGTCTTCGGTTGTAGTCTTGTTCTCATGCATAGCATCTGCATATTATCTATTGCTATTTAACTGCTGCTTTTCAGTTGCTCTCCGTACTGAGGTTTGACCCCAATGTCCCTCTGGGGCTGGTTGTTTTCTTTGCCTGTGTGTGTTTCACGTTACCATGGTTTCTCCGCTGGACGTGGAGTTGATCCAGCTGGTAATGCCCCGGGAGGTGGATAGAGTGTCCTAGTTATATGTAGTATATTTATGTTATAATGTATTGTATCTATGTTGAGCGAGAGACTCATCATGGACCCTTTGATTTTATAATTTGGAGTCACTCTATCTTGTATATTAGTTGTGTTGTATGCGTTGTAGTTTGTTTCGAATGTTGTAAAACCAATATTTTGAATATCAATGTATTTTAAATTATGTTTTCTAAGTCAAGCCAAAGCTAAAAATTTTAGCCACTAATTTTAATGCTTCCGCTATTGATTCATTGCGTGGTTAACTCTGTGTTGTGCACTGGGCCTGACATTTTTGGTATCAGAGCTTAAGCTGGGATAAACTCAATTTCTTTCGATCACACTTGAGTCTAGGCACAGTGTTGCTTGTTGTATGTGCATGACTACGTGATTTATTTGCTATATGATATATTTGTTGCAGTGTGACCTTATTGTTTAGTGCCTTCATAGAAGCCGCCTAGATGTAGGGGTAGAGGTAGAGGGCAGATTCCGGAAGAGTCCAAAGGTCAGAATGAGGAGATTCAGCGTAGTATTCCCGGTCGTAGGCGTACTAGGAAGATTGATGATGAGGTTGATGTGCTGGCAGCCCGCGTGGATGAGATGGAACAAATCATGGCGAGGTTTCAACGTATGAATCCTCATACTTTCGATGGTGACGAGAGTAGTTCCGATGCAGAGTGTTTGCTACAGCATATTTCTGGACTGTTTGATAGAGTGCGCTATGATGATGACCGCAGGTTGAGTTTGGCGACTTTTCAGCTGCAGAAGAATGCAGAGCGATGGTGGAGAGGTGCTTCACGTACGCTCGAGGAGACTGGTGCAGGGATTACTGGGATAGTTTCTGTACGACATTTTGCCAATATATGTTTCGGAGTCTTATGTGAATGTTCGGGAGCGAGTGTTTGACAACTTGGTTTAGGGAACCATGTCGGTGGGCGAGTATGCTCGTAGGTTTTCTTCTCTTTTGGCTTACGTTCCTCATGTGTCTGTCCGTGAGAGGGCGGCCCCAGCAGTCAGCGCAACAGTCTGGACGCCACAGGTTTAGACCTAGTGGTCATCACTTCAAGAAGAAGCAGGGTTCTAGTTCTTATGGCTCCGGTAGTTCTAGCAGCAGCAGTAGCCCTAGGGCCATATTTTGTGGTCAGTGTGGAGGCAAACACTCCTCGGCGCAGTGTATGGGTGTTCATGGTGCTTGTAACAATTGTGGGCATTATGGACATTTTATGAGAGTGTGTCCATTGGCGGGATCTCAGCACGCCGCAGCCCCACCTCAGGGTCGTTCTGGTGGATCTTCTAGAGGTCGTTATTTGCCTGCTCCGTAGCAGAGGATGGAAAAGACTCAGTATAGGCTGTTCCAGCAGCCTGGTCCTTTGCGGTTTGGACAGTCTTCCCAGCCTCAGTTCTCAGGACCTCAGTTTGCCCAGGTGAATGCCATGACGAGGGAGCAAGCGGAAGGCACGCCAGGAGGAGTGATTGCAGGTACTTGTTCTGTCTTTGATTTTCCTGCAATGTATTTGTTTGACACTGGAGCAATCACATTCTTTTATTGCTGATGCATTTGTGGTTGAGCATGGTTTGCATACCACTTCTTTATGTGATGTCGTGTCTGTTGCGACTCCTGCCGGCGCGAGCCTATTCTCCCAAGAGATTTTGTTGAATGGCATTTGTTTGGTGAGAACGTGCTGGTAGCGAACCTGATTTGGTTAGTGATGTGGGATTTCGATTGCATTATGGGAATGGACGTGTTTTCTAGCTATAGGGCCACCGTGGATTGTTTCCATGGCGTTGTGAATTTTAGGCCGCAGTCTGGCGAGAAGTGGGACTTTTATGGCATTCCCGATTGAAGATTCTCTTGGTCTCTGCTATGGAGATGTTTAGCCTTATGTCGTTGGAGAACGCTGGATTCATGATCTATGCTATGGATGCATCCTTTTCATCGTGTGCGGAGCTTAGAGATATCCCAGTTGCTCGAGATTTCCCTGATGTGTTCCCCGAGGAGATTCCTGGCTTTCCTCCAAGAAGGGAGATCGACTTCAGCATTGAGTTGGTACCTGGTACAGCTCCGATTTCGTGCACCTCGTATCGTTTAGCGCCAGCTGAGTTGAGGGAGTTGAAGGTACAACTTAGTGATTTGCTGGAGAAAGGTTTTATTCGACCAAGCATGTCGCCGTGGGGAGCTCCTATCTTGTTTGTGAAGAAGGAGGACGGTTCCATGAGGATGTGTATAGACTTCAGGAAACCGAATAAGGCTACAGTGAAGAATAAGTACCCTTTGCCGATGATCGATGACTTGTTTGATCATCTTCAGGGTTCGGCGGTGTATTCGAAGATCGATCTGCTTTGAGGATACCATCAATTGCGTATTCGAGAGGAAGATGCTGCGAAAACTGCATTTCGTACGTGTGAGACCTGAAATTGTAATAAAGATTAATTGTTGGATTAATCGGTTTTTGAGGAATTCTGGGTGTTTGGAATTCTTTTTGGAGGTTTTTTTTTGCATTTTCGGGTCAGAAATCACATTTAGAGAAATTATGGAAATTTTGGAATTTTCGAGTTTGAAATCTGATTTGGTGAGAAATCTGAATTGTTGGTGAGATCTGCTCGGTTTTGTGAGAAATATATTCGGAGAGTGGTGAAATCTGGACGCTTGGTGTTGCAGCGTGTTTTGCAGCGAGAGGGATTGAAACGCCGTCGTTTGGTTAGGTCCGGATGTCTTGTGAGAATGAGAGATCTGTTGTGTTAATGTGTAGAGATCTGGCCGCAGCGTGTTTGTGAAATCTGTTAGTGCTTTTGTTATTCAGACCTTAGCAACGTGTTTTTGTGTTGAGTGTAAAACGATGTCGTTTAGATAAGTTGCTACGGCGTCGTTTTGGTTAACGCTTGAGGGAGAGATCTGTTTCGCGAGTTTAGCGTTCAAGTGACCAGATTTCAACGATCAGCTTTTAGCGCTTTGTATTTCAGATTTCTCCAGCGTTTGTTATTAGCATTTCAGATTTCGTCGTGGTGTGCAATCTCGTTTTAGCGTTAGCTCTATTTTCCAGCGTTTAGTTTGTCGTTCAGATTTCATCGTGGTTTTGAGTAATGTAGTGCATGCGTTGGATGACTTGTGAGATCTGTTTCTGTCGGTGTATGTTTTTAACCAGATTTCATGCCTGTATTTATATTAGAAGTGTTGGCCTTCCATTATTTAAATCAGATCTCATACTTAGCAATTTTTCATCCCGACTTTCATTCTTCGCTCAAACCCTCGGTTACTGTTCACCGTGAGCTTCTCCGGCGATTTCCCGTAGATTCCGACCATCGTTTTTCACGTTCGAGGTAGCGTTGGACTCCTCTCGTAAAGGTCTTTCATTCCATACCTCTTTAGGAGGCTGTCATTGGCTGGAGCAAAAGCACAAATCTGCTATCTTTGGCAGTGTGTTTATGCGTGCAGGTAGCCTTTTTGGTTTAGCCTTGTAATCTTGTTCCTAGCCTTGTTTTAAGCTCCCTGTGAAGTTGTATTGTTGGATTTGAGCGCTGGTTTTAGTGTATAGATTCCAGCCGAGAGCTTTTTGTAGTTGGCCGTGAGCTTTTGTTGATGTTTCCCTGAATCTGTTGTGAGTGTGTTTTAGCAGGTTTCAACCAGAACTCTCGAGCTTGTTTTGTAGTAATTGTTGCAAAAAAATTAAGGTACGGATCTTGAGCTTGAAATTCAGCTTGGAATTCGGCGTGAGATTAATGTGAGATTGCTGGGATGTGTTCGCTGTTTGTGATTGTCGTGTATTTGGTTGCTGTTGCATATGGTTTATGCTAGCTGGTTTCGGTGATTGCATTCATGCATTAATTCCCTTGCATTTCAGATCTCTCGTGCATTGTATCTCGGCTGCTTTGTATCTTGTTGTATTGTGTTGCTGTTTCTTACCAGGATGCGAGGGCGAGTGGCGATACCGTATCTCGGCTGCTTTGTATCTTGTTGTATTGTGTTGCTGTTTCTTACCAGGATGCGAGGGCGAGTGGCGATACCGCACTCTCATCTCCCTGCTGGGATCTATTAGCCACCATGCACCGAGTGGTTAACTACCACAGTTCATGGGCGAGGCAACGGGAGTTGTTTGATGCATCTGGTATTCGGGTGTAGTGTCAAGGCGAGTGGCTCATTACCACACTTTGAACACATCCCGTGGCCACCGTTTGTTTCAGATTCTATGGAGCTATGTTTGAGTTCCTTGGCTCCCTCTTCGGTTGTAGCCTTCAGCGTTCGTTCTGTGTTTGACCCCATGTCCCTCTAGGGCTTGGTTTGTTTTCCTTGCCTGTTGTGTTGTTCAGGTTATCCCGCTGGTCGTGGAGCTTACCCGGCTGGAGGTGCCCCAGGTGGTGGATAGAGTGTCCCAGTAGCGTATAGCATATATCTATGTATCGGTATAGTTAGCCAGGGGATGCCCTGTGCTCATGTTGTATTTTGTTGTAGCTTGTGGTTGTTACCATGTATTTGATACATGTTTATGCTGTACCGTTTGTTGTGGTGGTTTTGTTAAACTGGGATATCTATTTTGAGTATTGTCGTATTTTAAATTATATCGTTTTAAACCGTTAGGCCAAAAGAAAAAAAATTTACCCGCTTTTTAGTAGCTTCCCGTTGTGTTGTGTGGTTTTACTCTGTTGTGAGCACGAGACCTGACAATATCACATGTGGATCCATAAGCTCATAAGTTGCCACTTCACCCCGATATCACACGAGGATCCAAAAGCTGCCACTTCACCATGATATCACACATGGATCCATAGGCTCATCATACATCATCATAAGTCACAAATCGTTCAATCCCTCGAGTTTTGTCTTTTAAAAGAACATGCCTTTAACATTCATAAAACATTTATGATCATGCATTTTCATAAAATTATGCAAGTTAAAAGCTTAGCCCGTTAATGTATAATTAATTTTTTCCTTTAAAACATTTTTGTACATAACATACTACATATATAATTAATCATACATCCACGGGCTTCTATGTTAAGATAAAATTGATTAGTTTTGGTGATAACAAAAATGAGACAAGTGCTGAATTCAAAATTACTTCTGGACAATCAGCCGTTGCAATTAACAGCTTCACATATTCAGATGTTGATTCAAAGGGGTACACAATTAGTCTCTGGTTTATATTCAGCAGGTGGGTATCTACTTCAGAAGCGAGTGTATTCAGTAGTTGTGTATCTACTTCATAAGCGAGTGTATTCAGCAGTTGGGTATCTACTTCAGAAGCAGGGCTCGATGTCTGTTCGTGAGTATGCTAGGAAGCTTTCTTCTTTGTTGGCGTACGTCCCTCATGTTTCTGGCCGGGAGAGGGCCAAGAGGACCAGATTTTTAGAGGGTTTGAATGAGGAACTATATCAGAGGTGCTGACAAGCAAACCCAAGACTTATGCTGAAGCAGTTGATAGTGCTATCGATATTGAGGAGGGTTTGCGGAGTCGTCGTGCTCATAGGAAGTTGGTAGCGCAGGGTGGCCGTCCCGCTGTTCAGGGAGCGCAGTCTTCGCAGTCTTCCCAGTCAGCCTATCAGCCCCAACAGCAGCAGCAGCCGTAGGTGGCGCAGACGTCTGGGCGTCAGATGTTCCGACCCCCCGGTCAAC
>KV000935.1:0-41578 GCA_001598015.1 Dorcoceras hygrometricum | reverse complement strand
AGGGGCCCAGACGCAAGAGCAAGAAGCGTTCTGCTCCTGCGAAAGAGGAAAAGTCTGCCAAGAAGCCTAAGGCAAGGGCTTCTAAGCCAAACAAGAGCGAGGACGTTTGCCACCACTGCCACAAGGCTGGGCATTGGAGGAGGAACTGCAAGGAGTACCTCGAGCAGTTGCGAACTGCAAAAGGTATGTTCTATATTGAAATAAATATGTCTCTTAATTCAACTTCTTGGGTACTTGATACCGGATGTGGATCTCATATCTGCAATGATTTGCAGGTGATGACAAGAAGTCGACGTCTTAGAGAGGGTGAGACCCACTTGAGGCTAGGCAATGGAGCAAGGGTTGCTGCAGTAGCTATAGGGTATATTTGTTTATTTCTGTCTTCAAATTTTAAGTTGTTGTTACGAGACGTTTTATTTGTTCCTTAATTGATTAAAAACATTATTTCTATTTCTATGCTTGATAGAGATGGATATTCTTGTATGTTTGCTAATTCGATTTGCAATATTTACAAGAATGAATGTTTAATTGGAATTGGGGAACGCGAAAACGATCTATACACCTTAAGATTAAAAGACGTTCCAACTCGCGATGTCGAAACACACACAACAACGATTAAACGGAAACACGATAACTTGAACCCAGCACAACTTTGGCACGCTAGGCTAGGTCACATTTCCCTAAGTAGGATGAACAAGTTTTTGGACGTTACAATCATAAAAATATGGGCTTAAAAATTTTCGGATATGGGCCTGATCCAATATAATTCAAAATACATTCATACTCAAAATAAGAGTTTAAATCAAAACTCATACCACATACGATAAAACAAGTAGTCAATCAACTACAGATCCACAAATAAATAAAGGCAAAAGACATCCTCTGGATCAACATAATATGTCAACACAATTGGGACTGAAATCAAAAGGGGGATCGACCAACTGAAGCTCCACTCTGTCCAGCCTGGTTACCTGAAGAACCTGCTAAAGCCAATATAGACCAAGGCAGCCCAAAACAGGAAAAATAAACGAGGTCAACCCTCAGTACGCAGAGCAAAATAAAAGCATCTATCATATCAGACAATGCAATATCTCAATCGTGCAATGCATGCAAAGGGCTACCAAGAATCATCGGTAGACAAAAGCACAACGACTCAGCTGCGCAGATCTCATCAATCATCATCATCTTGTGATCTTCAGGTGCGACGACTCAGCGGACCATCGCAAGGCAGTGTGGTATTCAGGCACGACGACTCAGCCGACCACCACATAAAAAATAGCGTTGGCCCTTTCAGGCGCGACGACTCAGCCGGCCGATCACAACGTGCAAAGGAATTCAGCTCTCAAAGGAATCAGGCTCAATATGGATGCGTGAATGCACAGCAGACTCATGCTTAAAAATCATACATATATCTCACGCACAAAATAGACATGAGCACAGAAACAGCACACAATCAACACAAAGCACAGCAGCTAATACACGAAGGAAAATATCCCAAAGCAGATAAAAAGCTGCTAAAATCTAGCTCAATTCATACCTCAATTCAGCTTCTACCTCAACAGATCTTACAAAAACGAAGAACGCAAACAACCAACTCAAGTATACTGCCCTAGCAGCTTCACAACGAACTCAACAGAAGCCACTACCAGCTCCAATCTGTTAAGATATCTCAATATCAACTCAAATCTGAACTCAAACAGCTTAAATTCTAAGCCTCGTAGCTCACTCAGCTACCTCAACTCTACAGATCACTACTCAGCTCTCAACGAAGATTAAAATGGAAAGAAATCACTTACCCAAAGCTGCTAATGAACAGAAGAACTACGGTTCAACAATCGCGAAGACACACGAACACTACAACAACTTCGCGCTCCTCAATTCTCGTGACTCCAGTCTCCAAACTGGTATCAATCAAATGCTCTAGAGAAGACGAGCTCAGTGCTACCAATCTTACTCCAAACGGCGGCGTAAAACGACGGGAATCGACGGAAATAGGGTTCGGATGAACAATACCAATCGGGGGTTATCAGGGATAAAGATAAGAAATATCAGGTTTGAAATACTCTAAGTGCTGATCGACACTTAATTTAAATCCCCAGATCCAAGCTATAGTAGGAGTCAATCACCTGCAAATCCAGATCTCATCGCTAAAACAGAAGTCCCTCAAATCTGGCCTCTGCTATCATCCACATCTGGCTACACTATCTCAGATCTGTCTCCAAACAAAACACGTGTTTCTAATCAAAACGGTGTCGTGCTACTAAACCAAACGATATAGCCTCAGGGTCCCGCTCTCAAAACAGATCCCGCTAACACTCATCCAGATTTTGACCACATCTGTAATCACCAAACCGCACTAGTCTACACAGTAACGTTGACCAACATTGACATCTGATCACGCCACTAAACAGATTCCTCTCACTAGAGCTAAGTATGAAAACGCAATATGACATCGTATTACCTCTCGCAACACCAAAACTGATTAGCACCTCAAACGACAGCGTTTCACTCCCTGCTCGCGGCAATTCAGACAAACACGCGAGGGATAGATATGAACATCCAGATTTCACTCAAATCTGAATCTTTTCCAATTCCCGCGCAAGAATCCTAAAAGCTTATATCCTTCCAGCGATAGGCATCAAATCTGAATTCTTACTGGAATCAAATCCCGAAGGAAAATCTCGCCAAAACAACTCCAAATCCTACGTAGATTTTACCCGATAATCAGAAACTTAAGTAGCTAATCTCAATCCAAATCTGATTAGCCAATAAATCGTACTTAATAATTTCTAGTCCTCACAATACCTAGCGCGAGCTGTTTTGGGACGAAACATGGCAGGCCCGGTGCGCTAAAATATAGATTAATTACTCAACTAATCACAATTATGCGGAAACCTAAAATATGGGCTAAAATTTTTGTTTGGGCATGAACCGAAATCATCTCTTAAAAATACATTCATAATCAAAATAGGATTTTATCTTAAAAATCCAACAACCATAACAGCAACAAATACAGGTAATTACAAATCAAGATCCCCAAATACATAATCACGCAGGGCATCCCTGCATAATACATATAACTGGACTCAGAACGGGGATCTACCAGCTGACGCTCCACTCTGTCTAGCTGTATTACCTGAAGATCGTGCAAAGGCCAACATAGACCAACGCAGCCAAAAAACGGGGAAAAAGAACGAGGTCAAACCTCAGTACGAAGAGCATCTAAAAAGCAACAAATATATCAGTCATGCAATATTTCAAACGTGCTATGCACGAGGGATACCAAGAATCATCGGTAGGCAAGGCACAAAGACTCGGCTGTGCAGAATCAAATCATGTGATATTCAGGTACGACATATCAGCCGCCCATCACAGTATAGTGGTATTCATGCAAGACAACCCAGTCGGCCACCACATCAATATCAGTGTTGGACCTTTCAAGCACGACGGCTCAGTCGGTCGATCACAACGCATAAAGGAATTCAGTTCACAAGGGAATCAGGCACAATATGTATGTGATACCTGTGTTTTCACAATCAGGTGTTGGTCGGGTTTGGACTAGCTGTTGGTCGATGTGCTTGGCGTAGACATCGAATTTGCGTAAGTGTTGGAATCAACAGTTGGAAAGATATCAGACGTTGCGTGGGAGACGTTTGTTTGAGTACCAGCTGTTGAGTCAGTCGTTGGTGACATTTGATTTAGATGTGCGTTCCAGCAGTAGCAGTAGGAATCAATTGGAGCAGCAGTGCTTCGTTAGATTTCAGCAGTTGATATTTCAGTCGTTGCGTTTTGATAAGCAGCAGCAGCAATGCTGACGTGGATTTCAGTCGTTGGTGTATTAGCGCGTATCCAGCTGTTATGAGTGATCAGCTATTGGTATTTTGGTTGCGATGATCTGCAGAGAGTGCTAAGGGACTGAAGCGACGATGTTTTGTGTGCAGGAACCAGTTGTTGGTTCCGTTAGCGTGTTTTGTAGCGGGTAGCGAAACTACGTCATTTTGATAAGTTGGAACGACAGCGTTTTGAGTGGAGTGCTTTGTACCAGATGTTGGTTATGATAGACATCAGCTGTTGAGAGATCTCATGCGTTGCGACTGCTGGTTTGTGAATCAGCTGTGGGTAGCGAGGTGACGTGTTCCTCTATGACGTCGTTTGGTTAAGTTGGTGCGACGCCGTTTAGCTTTCGCGTTGTTTGAAAGATTCAACTGCTGGTTAATATAATAGCGAAGGGCAAAAGCTGATGTGAGATCTCAGCTGCTGGTTGGGAATATTAGTTGTAATGATTGTTTTGTCGGTGGAATCTATTCTTGCTTCTGTCAGCTGTTGAGTAGTGTATTTAATAGTGGACTTGGCTGCTGTTCTCTATTATTGGTTCCCCGATACTTAGAAATATTTCCTTCATTTCCCAATCTTGTTGCGATACCCTAGTTACTGTTCACTGTAACCTTATCCGTCCTAATTTCCGGTGGTATACAACTCCGACGAGAGTGAGAGTGGTAGCGTTGGACTCCACTCGCTAAGGCGCTTCATTATATACCTCTTTAGAAGGATTTGGAGGAGCTGGAAGAGGATCGCAGGATCGCTAAGACATCTCCCTTGTGTAGTTTGCTAGCATAAGCGTTCTGCCGTGCCAGTAGTTTCGTTGGGGTAAGTGAGAATTCTACCTTTAAGCTTTGTTAGAGCTTTCCGTTGAGTAAGGAAGGTAGATAAGCGTTGCTGGAGTTGTAGCTCCCAGCTGCTGTTGTTTTGTGTTTTGGTGTTTGAGCAGTAGATTGTGTTGATATAGCAGGTGACAGATCTGTGTTGCTGGGACTTCGTTGTAGCAGCTGTGTGTGGTAATTGTAGCTCAGGAGCTGGTGAGGTACGGATGTTGAGCCTATATTACGGCTAGAATTGGCATGGATATTATGTTGTTTGTTGTGTGTGCATTGCTTGTTGTTTATATGATGTTCAGCTGTTGCATTGAATACGCACTATCATTTCCATTTCAGCTGTTGTAGCCGTGCTTTATTGTTGCTCTGTTTTCTTACCAGGATGCGAGGGCGAGCGCCAATACCACACTCTCATCTCCCTGCTGGTCTGTTAGCCCTCATTCGCCGAGTGGTTAACTACCACAGTTCATGGGTTGGGCAACAGCAGGTTGAGTTGTTGATGCATCTGGTATTCAGGTGTGGTGAAAAGATGAGCGGGTAATTCCCGTATGCTTATACACCTACCAGGGGCCACTAACCATTCTTCGCAGAATCTGTTGTCAGCTGTCGAATTCCTTGGCTCCCTTCTTTGGTTGTAGCCTTCGGCTGTTGCATTGTCCCTCATGCATAGCATTAGCATTATATATTTTGTTATTCATTGCTGTTTTATAGTTGCTCTCCGTACTGGGGTTTGACCCCGAGGTCCCTCTGGGGCTGTTGTGTTGTTTGCCTGTTTGTTTTCAGGTATCCCAGGTTTTACAGCTGGTCGTGGTTTTAACCCAGCTGGAGGTGCCCCATGATGTAGTTAGAGTGTCCCAGTTATGTATATTATCTATATTCACTGGTATCACCGCGGGTGGGATGTCCCGGGTGATGCTTAGATCTATATAGTTGGCAGTATTTCAGTACTTGTGTTGTATTTAGCCGTTGGGCAATTATGGTACTTGAATGTTTGTGGTGTTTTGGATTTATAAAACTGGGATTATTTTGAGTATTTTTGTATTTTAAATTATGTTATCTTTCTGTCAGGCCAAAATCAAAAATTTTTAACCACTTTTTAGTAGCTTCAGCTTGTGTTTGCGTGGTTTTACTCTGATGTGAGCACGAGGCTTGACAATGTATGCGTGAATGCACAGCAGAATCATACTTATTTCAATGCATATAACTCACACGCACACAGACAGATAAGAGCACATAATCAGCCTCATAAACAACCAGTCAATACCAGCGCACATATCACAAAAATTTAACACGAAATTTTCCCAAGCTGATATCAAAGCTGCTAAATCTAGATCAATTCGTACCTCCTCTAAGCTGCTAATACCTCGACAGATCACGTGGAAACACAGCTCCAACAGCCTGCTCAAACCAGCTGCTCTACTAGCTCTTCAAGAACTCAACAGAAGATGCCTACGAGCTCAAATCTGCCAAGATATCAAATAATCATCTCACATCAAATCTCATCTAGCTTATAGTCTAAAGCTTCGTAGCCTAAATCAGCTACCTCAAATCTGCAGAGCACTATCCAGCTCTAAATCGAAGTTTAGAACGAGAAGAAATCACTTACTCGAAAGCTCTAAAGGAACGGAAGAACTATCTGCTGGAATTCTCAATAGTGCTCGAACACTGCAACCACTTCGCGCTCCCTCAAGACGTCGACTCAAGTTCCCAAATTGGTATCAATCGAAATATCTTAAGGAGACGAGCTTAGTGCCACCAATATTGCTCCAAACGGCGGCGTAAATCGACGGCAATCAATGGAGAAAGGGTTCGAATGAACAGTAAGGGTTTCAATGAACCCTCGGGAAGAAGATAAGAAATATCGGGTCTCAAATTCGCTAAGTGTTGGTCAACTCTTATTTATACGCCAGTCAACGCTATATTGAAAGTCAATTACTCAGATCTGAGCACTCAATCCGCTTTGACTCCAAATCTGATTCCTCCCGCTACACCAGATCTGACTATCACCACACGACGTCACGTAGAAGTCCCGCTCAAAACAACATATCACACGTACACATAGACCCGCTCGCAAACATACAGATCTGGCTTTCATCAAACGACATCGCACCAGGGTCTAGTTCTCATCAAATCTGATGCTCGCTAAACGACATCATATCACTCATACTCTGCCAACGCCAAATATGATATATGCCAAACGACATCGCATCACTTATACTTAACCCACACATACTCGGGTGTTTCACTTCCCTCTCAAGGCAACTCGATCAAACACATGAGGGACAGATTTGGACACCCATATCGTACTCAAATCTGAAAATTACGAACTGGACTACTCAAATCGCAAACCAAACCGATTCTCCCAGCGCCTCTAATTCACTTGCGTGTTCTCCAAATCTGGACTCCAGCGATAAGCAATATACCAAATCTGCTCAGCGCTAACGCTCTCCCTTACTCAACGAGACACACTCGATACACTTCTAAATCAAATCCGAAGCTCCTATACTCAAATCTTCCCACGTCCAAAGCTGATCTCACGAACAGCTTTGACTAATATTCCTAGGCTGAATACCCGATAATTCACAAGGCATATTTCTCTGATTAAATCCTCATCCAATCAAATCTTCTCAAACATCTTACGATATTAAATTGGACTATTTCCTCAAATATGTTCGTAACAATCCACTAATTAAATCTGTTAAAAATACAGTCCTCACATCCTCCCCACCTTAAGATATTTCGTCCTCGAAATCAGAAGGCAACTACAGATCAAATCAAAGGACTACTAGAGAATCACCAGAACTGAAACATAACAATTCAACATTCCTCAATGCTAACAACAATCACTCTCCAAGAGCAACAAAAAAACTCAAAACGTCAATCAGCAAGCTAGAAATTACCTGGATCAATTCTGGGAATGCTCAAACAGATGAGGCCACTCTTGTCTCATCTTTTCTTCAACTTACCAGGTAGCTTCTTCTCTACCATGATTCCTCCATTGGACCATCACCAACGGTATACTCTTATTTCGCAACTGTTTCTCCTTCCTATCCAGAATCTGCACTGGATATTCAACATGGCTTAGGGTCTGATCCAGCTCTACTTCCTCAGTCCTTAGCACATGGGATGGATCTGGCTCATATTTCCTCAACATTGACACATGAAACACATCATGTATCGCTGCTAACTCAGCAGGCAATCATAATCTGTATGACAAAGATCCAATCATCTCAACAATCTCAAAGGGACCAACGAATCTAGGAGCCAATTTACCCTTAAATCTGAATCTCATCATGCTCTTGAAAGGAGAAACTTTCAGGAATACTCGATCGCCAACCTGAAATCTCATTATTAGCGTAGCTAGATTGACGATCTTGTGCAGCCTTCATTCTACTCTGAATCAACTCAATCTGATCTTTCATATGCTGCACAAATTCAGGATTAGACAGTGTTTCTCACCATCTTCTTCCCAACAAATTGGTGATCTACACTTTCGTCCATACAAAGCTTCAAATGGGTCCATCCCGATAGTCACTTGGTAACTATTGTTATAAGAAAATTGAACCAAGGACAAAGAATCCTGCCAGCTACCAGTGAAATCCATGACAATTGTTCGCAGCATATCCTCAAAAATCTGTATAGTCCTCTCGGATTGGCCATCAGTCTGTGGGTGATAAGCTGTACTCATAGGCAATCTGGAACTCATCGCTGCTTGCAAGCTCTTCCAAAATTGGGTAGTAAATCTTGGATCTCTATAGGACACTATCGAAATTGGCACTCCATGTAATCTAACCACATGGTCAACGTACAGTCTAGCCATCTTCTTCATAGAACACCTCACATCATAGGGAATGAAATGGGCTGACTTTGAAAGTCTATCAATAACAACCCAACTCGCATCACGTCCCCTATTCGATCGAGTTAAATGAGTCACAAAATCCATGGCCACGTGCTCCCAATTTCATCGAGGCACTTCTAAACTCTGCAACAATCCATCAGGTCTCATCCTCTTAGCTTTGACCAGTTGGCAGTTCAAACTACGAGCTACAAATCCGGAGATATCATTCTTCATACCTTCCCACTAGTAGTGAGACTTCAAGAAATGATACATCTTTCTTCTCGCCCGGATGCACACTGTAACGACTACAATGGGCCTCATTCAAGATTGTTTCCTTCATATCAATCAAATTCGGAACAACCAATCTACCGCGAAATCTCAGGCATCCATCAGAAGCAACGGTCAAATCCTCTGACTGACCATTCTGGGCTTTAATATTCAACTGATAAATATACGGGTCAGTCCTCTGCGCTGCTCTAATGTCTGCAATCACCTGTGGCTCAACCTGAAGAGAAGAAACCATGAAATACTGATCCTCTGGCTGAAAACGCCATCCCGAAGTCCTCAATTCTCATGGACTTTGGAAATACTCAACCACGTCAACATCACAGGCTGCGCGTTCCTACTCAAAGCATTTGCCACTAAGTTCATTCACCAAGGCTGACACTAAGTCTCACAGTAAAAATCCTTGAGCAACTCCATCCAACGATATTGCCTCATATTCAGATCTGACTGGGTGAATATATACTTCAAACTCTTATGGTCTATGTATACCACAAATTTCTCACCATACACGTAATGACGCCAAATCTTCAATGCAAAAACAATAGCAACCAACTCCAGATCATGAAATCCCATGGGGTTTCAACTGTCAAGATGCATAGGCTATCACTCGCCCGTTCTACATCAACACACAGCCCAAACCATTCATAGAAGAGTCGGAACAAACGACAAAACCTCCAGAATCCGAAGGCAAATCCAACATAGGAGCAGTAGTCAACTTCTCCTTAAGCAACTGGAAACTCGACTCACTCATCTGTACACAGAAATCTTCTATCCTTCTGGGTCAACTGCATCATCGGCTTGGCTATCATGAAAAACGCTCAATGAAACGCCAATAATAGCAAGCCAAACCCAACAAACTACGGATCTTTGAAATATTCCTAGGTCGTTCCCAGTTAATAACTACTTTGACCTTACTGGGATCCACCGAAATACCTTCTGCAGATATGACATGACCCAAAAAGATTACTTTATCCAGCCAGAATTCACACTTATTGAACTTCACGTAGAGCTGTGAGTCTCTCAATTTCTGCAATACCAATATAAAGTGTTCCTTATGCTCTCTGAAATTCCTTGAATACACCAAGATATCATCTATGAAGACAATCACAAAATGATCAATGTACTCACTAAAGACGCAATACATCAAATCCATGAAGACAACACGAGCATTCGTCAATCCGCACGGCATCACAATAAACTCATAATACCCGTATCTAGTCCTGAACACCGTCTTCGCCACATCAGATTCTCTAATCCACAACTAATGATAACCAGATCGCTGATCGATCTTAGAGTACACTTTCGATCCCTGCAACTGATCAAACAAGTCATCAATCCTCGGCAAAGGATACTGTTCTTAATCGTCGCTTTATTCAACTACCAAAAATAAAAACACATACTCATAGATCCATCCTTCTTCTTCACAAAGAGAATCGGAGCTCCCCAGGGCGACATACTCTGTGAGGAATCAGATTTCAAGATTTGTGATTAATCAGATTTTGGAGTTGGATTAGTCACGAGAATTAAGATTTTTGATTTCTGTAATTTCAAATTTTTGGTGAAATCTGATTTGAGGAAATTCAGATCTCTAGTTTGAGTTGTCCAGATTTTAGCGGGTTTATCGGGTGAAATCTGGTAGCGATTTGAAGTTGATTTGGTTAGATTTAGATATAAATCTGTTTTCCTTAGCGTTGCGTGTAGTGCCGCGAGAATTGATTAAAACAATTTCGTTTTGGTGAGGTCTGTATTGAAGAGAGTGGCGCGAGAGAGCAGCGCTTTTGTTTCGTGATTTTCAGATGTCAACGTTGGTCAAAGGAACTGTAGCGGATATCGCTGGATTGAGAGATCTCGTTTTGTTGTATAGAACGCGGGAGATAGTTCGTGTGAAGAGATCTGCTGATGTAAGAAGATTTCACGTGTTGGTCAACATGTAGAGTGGACGTCCGATGGAGTGCGCTTAGTGGAGAGATCTGTTTTGAGCGCTAGCGTGGTATTTCGAGGAGAGATCTGGTTGGAGTGATGCGGCGTCGTCGTTTTAGCGTTTCGCGTTGCTAAGGCGTAGAGATCTGTTGCGTTGAGCGCTGAGATCTGTTTTACTGTAACGCTGTCGTTTTGACTTGCAAGCGAGCGTTTGTTGTTAACGCTGGGATCTGATGATTTAAGCGCTGGATTGCGAAATGAGGTAGAATTTGTGGAATTGAGGTACGAATTGAGCAGCCTTAAGCAGCTTTAGGCGTGAACATGCTGTGATTGATGTTGTGAGTCTTGCTGCTGTGACTTACGTGAATCTGTGTGTTGAATGATTGAGTTACATTCTGTTTTACGTATTGATTTTGTATGCATTGTTTATTGGATATTGAATTGGCATACATGCATACTTATTGAGCCTTGACAGATTGATTTGATGACCTGATTGGGTTCCACGTTGTGACTGGTCTACTGATGAGTCATTCCCGAAAAGTCCAACGATATCATCGGAGTGGTGACTACCGGATTCGAGTGTCTACCACCGAGCTGTGATGGGCTGATGGGCCCCGATGATCACGGACCAATGATTTCCACCGGCTGATTGGCTGTGCGTGGTATAGAGGCTTGATTTGATTTTCCAGTTGATGGACTTGTCTAGCTATCCGATTCTTTGATAACCCTCATGCATTCATGACATTGATTTATAGCATGTTGCATGTTTAGCTATTTTGATAGCTCTTCGTACTGAGGCTTGACCTCGTATTTGTTTTCCTGCTTTTGTGTCTTGGGTCTGTGTTACCCATTTGCAGGATCTTCAGGTAGCCAGGCTTGACAGAGTGGAGGTTCAGCTGGTCGGTCCCCTTTCCCATGAGTCCAGTTATAATTATGATATGTACTGAACCGGGGAATGCCCCGCGTTTCTGTGTATTGGGGATCTGTATTCGATTTGATTGTTGTTGTTTCCTGATTGTATAAGTTTGAGTTAACTTATATTTTGATTATCGATATTTTGAATGTATGTTTGTACGTTCAGGCCCAAATGATTTCGAAAAATTTTTAAGTCCTGATTTTAGCTTCCGTGTTTATGCGTTTATTATGTGTTAATTGTGAGTAATTAGCACGGGGCCTGAAATTTTTGATATCAGAGCTTAAACTGGGATAAGCTTGATTTCTTTTGATTACACTCGAGTCTAGGCACAGAGTTTTGATTTGATTGTTGATTGACTCTTTGACTTATGTGATTATTATCTGCCTTGATGTTATATCTGTTGTTAGCCTTGCCTCTAGACTTGTGTAGATGCCGCCGAGGAGAGGTAGATCTAGACGTTCCGCTGAGGGGTCTAGGGCTCCAGATAGTGATGAGGATGTTCATCGGGTGGATGATGTGACTCGAAGGATAGGTGAGATGGAACTAGTTTTAGCTCGATTTCAGCGTACGAACCCTCCGACAGTTTGCTGCTACTGAGGGTGGTGCGAAAGGTGAGGCTTGGCTAGTCCAGATGGAGGAGTTGTTTGATACCTTGGAGTACGCTCTGGAAAAGAGATTGAAGTTAGCAGTGCTGCAGTTGCGGGATGACAAGATAGTGATGAGGATGTTCATCGGGTGGATGATGTGACTCGAAGGATAGGTGAGATGGAACTAGTTTTAGCTCGATTTCAGCGTACGAACCCTCCGACATTTTGCTGCTACTGAGGGTGGTGCGAAAGGTGAGGCTTGGCTAGTCCAGATGGAGGAGTTGTTTGATACCTTGGAGTACGCTCTGGAAAAGAGATTGAAGTTAGCAGTGCTGCAGTTGCGGGATGACGCGCAGCGCTGGTGGAGAGGTACCTCTAGGATGCTTCGTGATAGTGGGACGGTGATCACCTGGGAGAGCTTCTGTGAGGCATTCCGTCAGGAGTATACCCTAGAGTCCTACTTCGCCACCCGAGAGCGAGAGTTCGACAACCTCAAGCAGGGTAGCATGCGAGTGGCCGAGTATGCGAGGCAGTTTTCTACGCTTTTTGTGTACATACCACATGTAGCGAACCAAGAGCGGACGAAGAGGAACAAATTCTTGAAGGGCTTTAGACCTGATCTTTACCGGATGGTGTTGTCTGGGTCCCCGGCGACCTTTATGGAAGCTGTGAGCAATGCGGTTGATATTGAGGAGAGTTTGATGGATCCTGAGGCTCCGGTGCAGCAGACGATTGGACGTGCTTCTCAGCCAGGGCAGGCGGTGTCGCAGTCGTATCAGTCTCCTCAGGGGTCACAGCAGTCGAGTCGCCATCAGTTCCGACCTCGAGGAAAGCAATTCAAGAAGAAAGGCAACTCGAGTTCCTCTGGTTCCGTGAGTTCTGGTTCTGGCAGCGATTCTGGCAGTGGTTCTGGCGGTGGATTTTGTGGATAGTGCGGAGGGAGACATGAGACTTCGCAGTGTCGTGGAGTTAGAGGACTTTTCCACCTTTGTGGTCAGCCGAGACATTTCGCTAGGGCGTGTCCTTCGATAGGAGGGCGGTCTTCTGGACAGTCGCAGCAGGGTTCCGCTGGTGGTTCTTCCCAGTGACAGCAGCCTTTCGCTCAGTCCCAGCGATCAGGATTTCAGCCTCGTGAGCCATCTAGGTTTGGAGGACCTTCCCAACCTCAGTTTCAGATTCCCCAGCAGGCTCAGGCGAATGCTTTTACTAGAGAGCAGGCTGAGGAGACGCCTGGCATGGTGATTGGAGGTACATGCTTTATTTTTGATTATCCTGCCAGAGTTATTTTTGACACTGGTGCATCACATTCTTTCATATCTGAGTTGTTTGTGTTTGAGCATGGGTTGAGTTCATCTCCATTGTGTGATGTCGTGTCTGTGTCTACTCCTGCTGGTGTAAGTCTGTGGTCCCGAGAGGTAGTTATTGATTTTCTGATTATATTTGATGAGCTATGTTTTGGTCTCCAATCTGATTGTTTTGGGGATTAGAGATTTTGATTGTATCTTGGGGATGGATGTGTTGTCTAGATATAAGGCTACAGTTGATTGATTCCATGGTGTGGTCAGATTTCGCCCTGATTCGGGTGAGAAGTGGGATTTCTACGGTGCTGATTCGCATCCTAAGATTCCGCTAGTTTCCGCCATGGAGATGTTTAGCCTGCTATCGCTTTGAAATGCTGGATTCATGATCTACGTGCTTGATAGTTCCCAAGAGCAACGATTGGAGTTGAGTGATATCCCGATCGTCCGAGAGTTTCCCGACGTGTTTCCAGACGAGATTCCTGGATGGGGAGCTCCGATTCTTTTCGTGAAGAAGAAGGATGGATCTATGAGGATGTGTGTGTATTTCAGACAGTTGAATAAAGCAACAGTGAAGAACAAGTATCCTTTGCCGAGGATTGATGATTTGTTCGATCAGTTGCAGGGATCGGTAGTGTACTCGAAGATTGATTTGCGCTCTGGTTATCACCAGTTGTGGATTAGAGACGCTGATGTGGCGAAGACAGCTTTCCGGACTAGATATGGGCATTATGAGTTTTTAGTCATGCCATTTGGGCTGACAAATGCCCAGCTGTTTTCATGGATTTGATGAATCGCGTCTTCAGAGAGTATATTGATCGGTTTGTGATAGTCTTCATAGATGACATCCTGGTGTACTCTAGGAGCTTGAGAGAGCATAAGGAGCATTTGAGACTGGTGTTGCAGCGATTGAGAGACTCGCAGCTCTATGCCAAGTTCAGCAAGTGTGAATTTTGGCTGGACAAAATTTTCTTTTTGGGTCACGTGATTTCAGCACAAGGAATTTCGGTAGATCCGAGCAAGGTCGAAGAAGTTCTTAACTGGGAGAGACCTAGGAATGTTTCTGAGATCCGCAATTCTTGGGATTGGCTGGCTATTATAGGCGTTTCATCGAGAAGTTCTCTTCGATAGTCAGGCCTCTGACTCAGTTAACTCAGAAGGATAAGAGATTTGAGTGGACTAACGAGTGCGAGAACAGTTTTCAGACGTTGAAGGAGAAGTTGACTACTGCTCTTGTGTTAGCTCTACCGTCTGGATCCGGAGGATTCGTGGTGTGCTCCGATGCTTCTCTCAATGGTTTAGGATGTGTTCTGAGGCATAACGGGTATGTGATTGCCTATGCGTCTCGGCATTTGAAGCCTCACGAGACGAGGTACCCTGTTCACGATTTGGAGTTGGCTGCGATAGTTTTTGTCTTGAAGATTTGGCGGCATTATCTTTATGGTGAAGAATTTGTGGTGTACACTGACCACAAGAGCCTGAAATATATCTTCACGCAGTCTGATTTGAATATGAGGCAGCGACGATGGATGGAATTGCTCAAGGACTTTAAATGTGAGATTCAGTACCAGCCTGGGCGAATGAACTCAGTAGCAGATGCTTTGAGTAGGAAGACCCAACCGGCGATGCTTTCGTTTTTTAGTGCTTCGAGAGTCTATGAGCAATTGAGTACTTCCGGTTGGAGATTTCAGTCGAGTGATCAGTACTTCATGGTTTCTACGATTCAAGTTGAGCCACAGATTTTGCATGACATCAGGGAGGCGCAGAGGACTGATCCCTACATCCATAAGTTGAGGATTAAGGCCCAGAATGGTCAGTCTGATGATTTCTCTGTTTCTTCGGATGGATTTCTAAGATTTCAAGGGAGATTAGTGGTTCCGAACTTGATTGATTTGTAAGAGACCATCATGAATGAAGCACATTGTAGTCGGTACAGTGTGCATCCAGGCGAGAGGAAGATGTATCATGCCTTGAAGTCTCACTACTGGTGGGCTGGTATGAAGAGCGACATCTCTGGTTTTGTTGCTCGATGTATGAATTGCCAGCAGGTCAAGGTTGAGAGAATGAGACCTGGTGGTTTGCTGCAGAGTTTGTTGCTCGATGTATGAATTGCCAGCAGGTCAAGGTTGAGAGAATGAGACCTGGTGGTTTGCTGCAGAGTTTAGAGGTGCCCCAGTGGAATTGGGAGCACATCGCCATGTATTTCGTGACTCATCTACCTCGATCGAGTAGGGGATGCGATGCGATCTGGGTTGTGATTGATAGACTTTAGAAGTCCGCCCATTTCATTCTCGATCGAGTAGGGGATGCGATGCGATCTGGGTTGTGATTGATAGACTTTCGAAGTCCGCCCATTTCATTCCCTATGATGTGAGGTGCTCTATGAAGAAAATGGCAAAATTGTACATCGACCATGTGGTTAGACTGCATGGAGTTCCGGTTTCAATAGTATCCGATATAGATCCGAGGTTCACTTCTCGATTTTGGAAGAGTTTGCAGGCAGCGATGGGTTCGAGATTGGCTACGAGTACGGCCTATCACCCACAGATAGACGGACAGTCTGAGCGGACTATCCAGACTTTAGAGGATATGCTGCGTGCAATTGTGATGGATTTCAGCGATGGCTGGCAGGATTCTCTATCTTTGGTGGAGTTTTCGTACAACAACAGCTACCAAGTGACTATCGGAATGGCTTCGTTTGAGGCGTTGTATGGTCGAAAGTGCAGATCCCCGATTTGTTGGGAAGAAGTTGGTGAGAGACAGCTTTCTACACCGGAATTTGTTCAGCACATGAAGGATCAGATTGATTTGATTCGGAGTAGAATGAAAGCTACTCAAGACCGTTACTCTAGCTATTCTAATAGAAGACGTCGACCATTAGAGTTTGAGGTTGGTGATCGTGTGTTTCTCAAGATTTCTCCTTTCAAGAGTGTTATGCAATTCATATTTAATGGCAAATTGGCTCCCAGATTCATTGGTCCTTTTGAGATTGTTGAGCAGATTGGACAGTTGGCTTATAGATTGAGGCTGCCAGAGGAATTAGCAGCGATGCATGATGTCTTTCATGCGTCTATGTTGAGAAAATATGAGCTAGATCCATACCATGTTTTGAGAACCGACGAAGTTGAGCTGGATTCTTCCTTGAGCTATGTCGAATATCCGATGCAGATTCTGGACAAAAAGGAGAAGCAGTTGAGAAATAAGATAATTCCGTTGGTGATGGTCCAATGGAGCAAGCATGGCCGAGAAGAAGCAACCTGGGAAGTTGAGGAAAAGATGAGACAGGACTGGCCTCATCTGTTTGAGCACTGATCGTACGAATTTTTCCAGGTAAATTTCTGATTTTTGCTTCGAATTTGAGTAGCTGTTTGTGTTGATTTGAATGTTTGATTGTTTCTGCCTTGGTTTGCCTATGATTTCGAGGACGAAATCTCTTAAGTGGGGAGAATGTGAGGAATCATATTTCAATATTTGTGATTAATCAGATTTTGGAGTAGGATTAGTCACGAGAATTAAGATTTTTGATTTCTTGAATTTCGAATTTTTTGTGAACTCTGATTTGAGGAAATTCAGATCTCTAGTTGGAGTTGTCCAGATTTTAGTTCGGGTTTATCGGGTGAAATATGGTAGCGATTTGAAGTTGATTTGGTTAGATTTAGATAGAAATCTGTTTTCCTTAGCGTTGCGTGTAGTGCCGCGAGAATTGAGTAAAACGGTGTCGTTTTGGTGAGGTCTGGATTGAAGAGAGTGGCGCGAGAGAGCAGCGCTTTTATTTAGTGATTTTCAGATGTCAACGTTGGTCAACAGAACTGTAGCGGGTATCGCTGGATTGAGACATCTGGTTTCGTTGTATAGAACGCGGGAGATAGTTCGCGTGAAGAGATCTGCTGACGTAAGCAGATTTCACGTGTTGGTCAACATGTAGAGTTGACGTCTGATGGAGCGCGCTTAGTATAGAGACCTGTTTTGAGCGCTAGCGTGGTATTTCGAGGAGAGATCTGGTTGGAGTGATGCGGCATCGTCGTTTTAGAGTTTCGCGTTGCTAAGGCGTAGAGATCTGTTGCGTTGAGCGTTGAGATCTGTTTTACCGTAACGCTGTCGTTTTAAATGCGAGCGAGCGTTTGTTGTTAACACTGAGATCTGATGATTTAAGCGTTGGATTGTGAAATCTGGTTGGAGCTATTTTGCGTTGCAGGAATCTGTTTTTGTCGGTGTTTGACTTAGACGGTAGCCATTGAATTGAGGCACAAATAGAAGTGTCGAACTACACTTAGAATATTTCTCAACCCGTCATTTCTTATCTTCTCTGTTGAAACCCTCGACTTGCTACTGTTCACCGTAGCTTTCCACCGCCGATTCTCGTCGCTCGCAACCTTTGTTTTTGATAATCTTGGTGGCGTTGAACTCCCTTAGCTTAGCTCTTTCGATTGCTACCCATTTTAGACCTTGAATTAACGCTGAATCTAGAAGCGTGGATTTGCTAGCGTTCGAAGTTTTTGGGAGAAACCTATGCCGGGTTTTCCTTCTGCTAGCGTGAACTTCTGGGTGAGCATCCTTTGTTGTTTTGAGCTTTGTTCTTGTACTTAAGGCCTGCATAGACTTGTAGAACTAGAGTGGAGTTCTGACCGTAGGCCATAATGCTTAGAAGTTCAGATTTGAACTAGTATTACGATGATTTGTGAGGCTCTGTGCCAGATTTGAGCTCGCAGGAAGTGTCTGCCGTGAATTGCAAAGTCAGGAGAAAGCTGGTTGCTGGCCGTGAGTTCTGCCGTGCCTTTTTGTGAAATCTGTGAGGTAGAATTTGTGGAATTGAGGTACGAATTGAGCAGCCTTTAGCAGCTTTAGGCGTGAACATGCTGTGATTGATGTTGTGAGTCTTGCTGCTGTGACTTACGTGAATCAGTGTGTTGAATGATTGAGTTACATTCTGTTTTACGTATTGATTTTGTATGCCTTGTTTATTGGATATTGAATTGGCATACATGCATACATATTGAGCCCTGACAGATTGATTTGATGACCTGATTGGGTGCCACGTTGTGACTGGTCGACTGATGAGTCGTTCCTGAAAAGTCCAACGCTATCATCGGAGTGGTGACTAACGGATTCGAGTGTCTACCACCGAGCTGTGATGGGCTGACGGGACCCGATGATCACGGACCGATGATTTTCACCGACTGATTGGTTGTGCGTGGTATGGAGGCTTGATTTGATTTGCCAGTTGATGGACTGGTCTAGCTATCCGATTCTTTGATAACCCTCATGCATTAATGACATTGATTTATAGCATGTTGCATGTTTAGCTGTTTTGATAGCTCTTCGTACTGAGGCTTGACCTCGTATTTGTTTTCCTGCTTTTGTGTCTTGGGTCTGTCTTACCCATTTGCAGGATCTTCAGGTAGCCAGGCTGGACAGAGTGGAGGTTCAGCTGGTCGATCCCCTTTCCCATGAGTCCCAGTTATATTTATGATATGTACTGAATCGGGGAATGCCCCGCGTTTCTGTGTATTGGGGATCTGTATTCGATTTCATTTGTTGTTGTTTCCTGATTGTATAAGTTTGAGTTAACTTATATTTTCATTATCGATATTTTGAATGTATGTTTGTATGTTCAGGCCCAAATGATTTCGAAAAATTTTTAAGCCCTGATTTTAGCTTCCGTGTTTATGCGTTTATTATGTGTTAATTGTGAGTAATTAGCACGGGGCCTGACATACTCGGCCTAATAAATCCTTTCTCCAAAACATCACGCAACTGACCCTTGATCTCCTTCAACTCAGCTGGCGCCAACAGGTAAGGGGCTCTCGAAATCGGGGTTGTCCTTGGCACAGACTCTATGCTGAAGTCAGTCTCTCGTCTCGGAGGGAATCCAGGAATCTCATCCGAAAACACATCAGGGAACTCTCGAGCAATCGGAACATCACTCAACTCTATCCGTTATTCTCGGGAAACATCAAGGGCATAAATCATAAACCCAGAATTCTCTAGCGACAACAAACTGAACATCTCCATGGCCGACACTAGTGGAATATTCGATCACGAATCAGTACCGTAGAAATCCCACTTCTCTCCAAATTGAGGTCTAAACCTCACTACACCATGGAAACAGTCAACAGTCGCTCTATAACTGGACAGCACGTCCATACCCAAGATACAATCAAAATCTCTAATCTCAAAAGAAATCAGGTTAGTCACCAACACATTCTCATCAACTCTAATCACACAATCCAAAACCACTTGAAGGGACATCAACCACACACCGGAAGGAGTAGATACAGACACAACATCACACAGTGGGATAACACTCAACCCACACTCATGCACAACCAAATCAGATATGAAGGAGTGTGATGCTCCTGTATCAAATAAAACTCATGCATGAAAATCAAAGATAGCACAAGTACCTGCAATAACTCCTCCAGGCATATCATCAGCTTTCCCTCTCGTCAAGGTATTCACCTGAGCTTGCTGCGATCCAGGAAACTGAGGTCTAAAAGATCCTCAAAACCTAGACGATTCTCGTGGTTGGAATCCTGATTGTTGGGGCTGAGCAAAAGGTTGCGGTCTCTACGAAGAACTACCAGCTGAACCTTGCTGCCACTGATTCGAAGGTTGTCCTCCCGGCAAAGGACAAACTCTAGCGAAATATCCAGGATGCCCACACCTATGACAAGGACCTTAAACTCCACGACACTACGAAGTCATATGGCGACCTCCGCACAGACCACACGACACACCTCCGAAGCCACTACCACCAGAGCTAACAGAACCAGACGAACTCAAATTTTATCATCGCTTAAACTGCTTCCCTCGAGGCTTAAACCTATGGCGATTTGACTGCTGTGAAATCTGAGGAGGTTGAAACGATGGCATTGCTTCGGGCACAGGTTGAAAAGTGCGTCCAGCTGTCGACTGAACCCAATTCTGTGCTTCCAACAGACTCTCCTCAATGTCCACGGCCCTATCCACTGCCTCAGCATAATCGCAGGAGAACCAGCTAACACCATACGGAACAAATCGGGCCTCAACCCTCTCAGAAACTTGTTCCTCTTCGTCCTCTCCTGGTTAGCAACATGGGGAACATACGACAGAAGTGATGAAAACTGTCTAGCATACTCAGCTACCCTCATGTTCCCTTGCTTCAGATTGTCGAACTCCCGCTCCCGGTTATTGTAGTAGGACTCAGGGGTATACTCCTATCGAAAAGCTGCACAGAAGCTCTCCCAAGAAATCAAAGTACCACTCTCTCTCATGACTCGGGAAGTACCTTTCCACCAACGTTGAGCATTATCCCTCAACTCCAAAATGGCCAACTTCAGTCTCTTCTCCTGGGTGTACACCATGTCAAAAAATTCCTCCATATTTTCCAACCAGCCTTCAGCCATCAGACCACTCTCGATGCCAGTGAACGTAGGGGGATTCATCCTCAGGAACCTAGCCAGAACTAGCTCCATCTCGCCAATCTGTCTAGTCACAATCTCTACCTCTGTCTATCTAGCACGACGATGCAAAGGTACACTCTGCTGATCAACATCCTCATCGCTGCCCGGGGCTCTAGACTCCCCATATACCTTCCTAGAGATTCTATTCCTACCTCTCCTCGGCGGCATCTATCAAACTCAGAGGTAAGAACCAAGAACAGGTAATACATAGAGGCAAGAAGCACAATCACAGAAACAATCACAAACAAAAACTCAGACTCTGTGCCTAGACTCGAGTGTGATGGAAAAGAAATCGAGCTTATCCCAATTTAAGCTCTGATACGAAAATGTCAAGTCCGGTGCGCTAAAATACAGATTGATTACTCAACTAATCACAATTAAGCAAACATAAAATATGGTCTAAAATTTTCGTTTTGGGCCTAAACAGAAATCATCTCTTAAAAATCATTCATAATCAAAATAGGATTTTATCTCAAAAATTCAACAACCACAACAGCTACAAATATAGGTCAATACAAATCAAGATCCACAAATACATAATCACGTAGGACATCCCCTGTTTCAATACATAATACATATAACTGGGACTCAGAACGGGGATCTACCAGCTGAAGTTCCACTCTGTCCAGCTGGATTACCTGAAAATTGTGCAAAGGCCATCACAGACCAACGCTGCCCAAATACCGGGAAAATTACGAAGAGCATCTAAAAAGCAACAAATATATCAGTCATGCAATATTTCAAACGTGCTATGCACGAGGGCTACCAAGAATCATCGGTAGGCAAGGCACAACGACTCGGCTGTGCAGAATCAAATCCTGTGATATTTAGGTACGACATATCAGCCGCCCATCACAGTGTAGTGGTATTCAGGCACGACAACTCAGTCGACCACCACATCAATATCAGCGTTGGACCTTTCAAGCACGATGGCTCAGTCGGCCGAGCACAACGGATAAAGGAATTCAGTTCACAAGGGAATCAGGCTCAATATGTATGCGTGAATGCACAGCAGAATCATACTTATTTCAATGCATACAACTCACACGCACACAGACATATAAGAGAACATAATCAGCCTCATAAACAACCAGTCAATACCAGCACACAGATCACAGAAATTTAACACGAAAGAAATATTCCCAAGCTGATATCAAAGCTGATAAATCTAGCTCAATTCATACCTCCTCTAAGCTGCTAATACCTCGACAGATCACGTGGAAACACAGTTCCAACAGCCTGCTCAAATCAGCTGCTCTACTAGCTCTTCAAGAACTCAACAGAAGATGCCTACGAGCTCAAATCTGCCAAGATATCAAATAATCAGCTCACATCAAAGCTCATCTAGCTTATAGTCTAAAGCTTCGTAGCCTAAATCAGCTACCTCAAATCTGCAGAGCACTATCCAGCTCTAAAACTTAGAAAGAGAAGAAATCACTTACTCGAAAGCTCTAAAGGAACAGAAGAACTATCTGCTGGAATTCTCAATAGTGCTCGAACACTGCAACCACTTCGCGCTCTCTCAACACGTCGACTCAAGTCCCCAAACTGGTATCAATCGAAAGATCTTAAGGAGACGAGCTCAGCGCCACCAATATTTCTCCAAACGGCGGCGTACATCGACGGCAATCAACGGAGAAAGGGTTCGAATGAACAGTAAGGGTTTCGGTAAACTCTCGGAAAGAAGATAAGAAATATCGGGTCTCAAATTCGCTAAGTGTTGGTCAACTCTTATTTATACGCCAGTCAACGCTATATTGAAAGTCAATTACTCAGATCTGAGCACTCAATCAGATTTGACTCCAAATATGATTCCTCCCGCTACACCAGATCTGACTATCACCAAACGACGTCGCGTAGAAGTCCCGCTCAAAACAACAGATCACCCGTACACATAGACCCGCTCGCAAACATCTAGATCTGGCTTTCATCAAACGACATTGCACCAGGGTCTAGTTCTCATAAAATCTGATGCTCGCTAAACGACATCGTATCACTCATACTCTGCCAACGCCAAATCTGATATATGCCAAACGACATCGCATCACTTATACTGTAATACCCAGAATCATTAAGCAGTGGATTAGGGGAGTAATTTCGACATTCAAGAATTTGATAAAGCTTGATTATGAGCTCGGATTTCTTCTGGAAATGTTGGATGACTCAAGAACTGTGTTGATTAAATCGCGAAGTGTGAGAACCAGTCAAAGTAACCAGACGAGGCATCACATATACTTAACCCACACATACCCGGGTAATCCAAAACGACATCGTTTCTGATAGGATCAATATGGCTCGAAAAACAGGCCTACGAGTTCAGAAGGGGGGGGGGGGTTGAATGAACTCCTTCGTATTTTTAAATATTTTCGAAACCTTTAAAAAAATTTTTACAAGCACCCGCTTAACTTAAATCCGACTTACCAGATTTAATGTATCTCAGTCTTAAATCGGATTTCTCAACTAACAAATATTTTGCGGAAATAAGTTGATTAATCTGTGAACAGTGAAAGCTTAAATAAATGCGATAAAGTAAAAGTATAGGGTCAAGGATTTGTTTATGGAAATTCGGATATCAATATCCTACGTCTCCCATTCTTCCTTTTTAGGAAGGTTCCACTAGAAGAGTTTGATGTTTACGGCCTCTATAACCACCCAGTCACCGAGCCTCGCTCAAGATGAACTCCTAGCAATCTCCAATAAACAACAAGCAGATGTAACTGCTGAATACAACACTTAGAATTTATATCAAACGGCTTTGTGTATCTCGTTTGTTACAGACTCAACAATGAATGATACAATGGAATGCAAAGCTATTGAGACTGTAAATCTTCTGGTTTTAACAATAAAACTCGATTACACAGGGTAACCAGAAGATGTATCTCGAAGGTAATATCTGTGAAGGCTTGAACTATGAAGAGTTCTTCGAGATTAGGATACTGGACTTAGAACAATTTCTGCAATGTAAATTTCCAGTAGCTGTTTGAGCTTTTGGAAGATAACTTCAATCACTGAGGATGAGCCAGAGAAGGAGACTAAGCGAGTAAGGGAGAGCTTCTTCAATTCTAAATCCATCTATTTATACCCTTCATCCATAACGGTCATTAAATCTCGCCAAGGAAACAAAATCCCTTTTTGAATATATGTCCATCGCATATTCTGCTCCACTAGAGGTAAATTAAGCTTCGTCAGAGCCAAATTGTCGTATGTCCATATTTGTGCAAACACCGTATAACGTCCTCTGTATACTGCGTACTATTTACCCAAAATAGCACTGACAGTGTTTCCTTAATTCCAGGCAATTGTACGATTTGATCTTCACCATTGATTCTTTCCAATTTGAATAAATTATCGTGTTTGAATCGGTTCGTCGTTTGTGCCTGAAATCTCTCTGTTAAAACAGTTCTTTCTTTCTTGAAGAAGATGACTATCTTAACGTTGATTTGAGTAAACGTAGTTGTCACATCTGAATGTATCAACATATGAAATAAATAGAGATAACTGAGTATTTGCAACATCTGAATGCAACAACTGAATGTAGCAACTGATACTGTTTTGATATCTGAACGCTCTGTTAACCCAAAATCTGAATACTCCCAACAAGTCACTTCTGATTCAAAATAGCTTTATTCAAAACTGAATACATCCACTTGTGAAGTACTGATATCTGAGATAACTGAATAGATACTATTTACTACTGAAATACTCGAAACTGAAACAATAGATCACAAACTGTTACTCAAATTTGAATGCCCTATGCTTCCAATAATAGATCTTCCACTGTAGCTCACTTATGAATATAATGTTCCCAAAATCTAAACTGATCCAAAAAAAGCCAAATCTGTTTCAAAACATCGACCTGACAACAAGAATGACGTCACGTCTTCTGAGCTTCAATACACTGATATGACGTCACTGCTTCTGATCACTTCGAAATACTGGGATGACGTCACGACTTCTGAAAATCAATTCAATATGAGATAGTCTAACCCACTGCTTCTGATCACTTCGAAATACTGGGATGACGTCAAGACTTCTGAACATGACGTCACGACTTCTGAAAATCAATTCGATATGAGATAGTCTACCCAACATCTGAATTATGCGCAACTTTTAATTACTACAACTGACAGTCCAGATGTTACTTATGAATTCAGTACTTGTCTCATTTTTGTTATCACTAAAACTAATAAATTTTACCTTAACAATTTTCCCCTTTTGGTGATGACAAAACTTAGCAGCCTTACGACTTAATAGGATAAGAAAGAAAGCTCAAAGTCGTGCTAAATTTATATAAGTCATTAACTGAACACTGTACAAACGATTTGTACAACAAAAGCTGAAATAAAGAAAATCTAAAATTGATTCTTTCCATATAACCACCAGTCAGCGTTCTTTTTATAAGGTCCACCAGCACCACTACTACTGGATCCCCTTTTCGTTGAAGAGCCCCTTCTATCATCTCTTCGGCCACTTCCACCAGAACCGCCTCCACCACCTCCTCTGCTTGCACTACCCCCACTGGGTCTATTTTGATCATCAAGAGGCGGTTGTGGTCGGCGGCTGCTACTCTCTTCCCCCTTTTTGTCATTACCACGATTAATGTAGGCAACAAGTTCACCCAACTGAGAGGAAAGGTTGTTATAATTTCTCTGTGCCTGTGCACGGAAATCTAGCAGTTCGCCCCGAACAGTAGCAAGCCTCTCGTCCCATTTCCGCTATGATGGCTTTTTTCTCTTTCGCTTGTTTGCGAGCATCCGCTTGGTCTGTCGATAAAATGGCAGTTTGAGTACGGACAACTTTTAGGCCAAGCGAAAGAACATTTGTGTCATTACGAGCGTCCTGACGTATGCCTTTGATAAAACCGAGAGAGACTTGATTCTGCTGAAAAAAAGCGTCGAGAATGGTTTTCTCAAGCTGTTTAATTTTGTCAAGAACTTCGTTATGAGAATCATCCAATCTCCTAGATTCCTTCGATTGATTAGCAATAATGCGAGACATAGAAGCCCGTATATCTGTTTAATTTTGTCAAGAACTTCGTTATGAGAATCATCCAATCTCCTAGATTCCTTCGATTGATTAGCAATAATGCGAGACATAGAAGCCCGTATATCACTAAAAGATTCTGAAACAACAGGTGGTAGTGAAAACTGAACATCATCAGGAGTAGATCCAAAATCAGTTGTAGTACTCTGAGGAATGTCATCTGTAAGGTGCATAGAGAAGGAAGACGATGAAATCTGATGAGGAGAGGAAAGAACAAAATCTGTAGGAGCTGAAGAAATATCTACAACTGGCGAGATCTGTGCACATATTTCTGGAAGAACTGAATCTAATATCTGTAAACGATAAGAAACATTATCAACAACTCTTCTCGGAATGCTGATGTAGCACCCCAAAAATCCGTAGGACCACAATTTCTAGTCCTTTTAAAATTAAGGACCATTTCGAAATTCCAGACTTCAGCTTATTGTTTAATTGAAAGATGATTTCTTATTTTCAGATTTCAGTCACGGCGCAGAGGTCTGATCAGATGTCACCCCGAGCACGAGACGAGCGATTTTCAGATTTCACAAATAAAAATGGTTTTGGGATGGGAGGATGGTTATTTTTCAGATTTGTTTATCGCTTGTATAAATTAAAATAGTGACAGGGGATTTTTAATAAAATCTTAAGGAGTGAGCGTGGTACACCATACCTACTCAATTGTTATTTCCCTGTTATGAATCAGGCTCCCATGCTTGTGTCCTTGTGGACTATAAGATCAATAATTTACTAGAAAATCTTCATTTTTCATAAAAAGAAACCAGTGGAGCTCGCCGTGGTGCTTGAGGAGACCTTATGCTAAGACCTACTGTGTTTCGTGTTTCTCCAATTTAAGGCAAGTAAATCTGATTCTTGCTACGCCATGAAAGCATATGTATTGTTTCCTTTCAGCTCTGTGAATTCTTGCCTGAGTTTATGTTCGATATAAGTTTCTGTTCATGTCTCTGTTGATTTGAACTGTACTTAATGTATCAGGTTCACTGTTGGTTCCTGTTAAAACTCAAAAAAAAATGTGTTTTATGAAGTTGACGATGAGGATATTGTTTTAAAACGCTGAGCATTTCAGATTCCAGTTCCTTACGAAGTTAAGAAAGTTCTTTTCCCAGAGGATGGTGATGTTTGGACCCGACGCCATGATATTGGTGATGCTAGTTGAATCAGGAGTTGATTCTTGTTTGATAGACATCGCTGGTATTGTTGGAAGTCGTTCAGATGTTACATCGCTGATTTCTTAGTCAGATTCCTATTTCTCTTGTTGAGAATCAGATTTCATGAAGACATCTGAAACTTCTACGTCATACCTGATTTTCTTTCAACATTCGATCTCAATCAGATTTCACATTGTTGACCGTTGACGTCTGATGGGATCAATTCCATTTTGTTGACCTCTGAATTTTCCCAACAGTTGAGTTCCCTGAAGACATCCGCTGTCGTTCAACTGTTACTTCGTTGACATCTGTTTGACCCAAACAGGTAGCACTGATAGTCACTTCGTTTCTATGGTTTACTAATCAGTCCCTAGTTTTTACTCCTTTAAGGGGTCGAGGCCATAGTTACACCTTTTAACTCAGAGTGCAAAATATTTCGTAGGCCCATATTACGACAGAAACATCAGTGCTAAAACAGAGCATAGATCATAGCATGAACTTGACACGAAACGAAAGCTCAAATGATAATTCAGAACATATTATAGCATGAAATCATATAGTACTTCAAATGAATATATATAGAAAAAGCCCACTTACAGTCTCCTGAAGTTTTTGTGGTTCAAGGTGGCAGAGAATGTATTCAGCTCAGGCCAAATCTGGTGTACGAAATCTGGTGAACTAGGATACAGCTTGTGCAGGGTTTTGACTGAAAGCTTATTGATATTTTACTGAGTATTTGCGGAATGAGTGTGGCCATCTGATGCCACAACGAGATATTTATAGGTGCAGGAAGATGGATTCAAAAAGTCAGTCGTTACATACTTGAATTACAGATTTAATGGCCATTAAACTGACTGTTACAAGTGTAACGGTTTAGGCATTGAATTGGGTGGTTTAATTGGCCATTAACTCCCTAATTCGACAGTTACAATTGCAAAATCTGATCTATACGTGTGTACCAGCTTGCCGAAATTCGTGAGATGAGTTTTCTTTACCAAATCTGAATTTACATCGTCGAATCTGAGTGTTTATCGAAGGCCTGCGGTTCTGCTATGTTATTGATGTTTTTGTTGTTTTTTATCTTTGACAAATCTGTATGAAGATCTATTACAACAATGATTAATTCAGATAGAGTTCTAGTAGTTGTAATCCGCAGTTGCATTTGTATTTCGAACTTTTATATATGAAATCTGATTACTAGAAGTCTGTTCGTACTTTGATTTTTTTTTATTTTGCAAGGCAATACAGCTTGCAGTTTTCATTTCAGCCCTTCAATTCTGTTTCTATTTCCTTTTCTTTAAATCCGTGACCCCGTGATGTCTGGTCGTCACAACTTCGTATCAGAGCATGGTCCTGAGATAAACACACGCATTCCCCGCTGAAACAGATTTCGTCAACCGTCTCTTCGGGGCAGAGAGTTTTCTTTTATGTTTTAGAGCATGTATCTTTTGATTCTTACATGTTCTGATGTTCATATGTGGTGGATTACGGGCTATAGATTAAGATGTCTGGCCAAAGAAGAGGGAGGAGAAATGCCCCTGAAAATGAACCTAGTCCCGATAGCAACGCTAGTATTGCCCAACTTCTAAGGTTGCTGGTAGAACAGCAGGGTAGAGGCAATGGACAATGTTCTAGTAGTAGAGGACCTAGCAACGATGACCCTCGGGAAAGATTTCGAAGATAGAAGCCAGGAGAGTTCTGTGGCACGACAGATACGTTGGTCGCAGAGAGCTGTATTAAATCAATGGAGGTGATATTTGAGTATCTTCAGACGCCAGACTTGGAAAGATCCAGATGCACGATTTACATGTTGAGGGAAGATGCGATGCTCTGGTGGGAAGGAGCAAAGTTAACGATAGATGTGACGAATCTCCCCTGGGAAGAATTCAAGCGAGTGTTCTTCGAACAGTACTTCACAGAGGATAAAAGATCCGAATTGAAAAGAGAGTTCTTAATGATTAAGCAAGGGGACATGTCTGTATAGGAGTATGTTCGAAAGTTTGAACGAGGATGTTATTTTGTACCGTTGATTGGAGCAGATCCCAATGAGAAATTACGACACTTTGTCGATGGACTGAAACCAGCGCTTAGACATGATGTGAGGCTGGTGGAACCAAAGGATTATAGAAGCGCGGTGGACAAAGCTCTGAGAGCTGATCAAGATTGCAAAGTTGTTGTGGAGGAGCGACAGCTGAAGAGGCAGGCCTTTCAACAGAAAGACCAGCGACCACCCAAGAAACCATAATAGAATCAACAGCGATCGTTAGAACAGAAACCTCAGGAGCAGAAACCTCTGGGGGTTCAACCAATTAGCGCGGTTCCAGCAATTGGCAACAGACCTGTGTGTCCCAAGTGTCAGAAGAATCACCCTGGTCCCTGTAGAGTGGGACAAAATTTTTGTTACAGATGTGGATTGCCAGGGCATGTTATTAAGAACTGCCCGAAGACGAAGCAGATGGTGACCAGCAGAGCTTACGACATGACGACTGAGCAAGACAACCCAGATTCCACAGTGGTTACTGGTAAGATTTTGATCGCTGGATTACCTTCATTAGCCTTGATAGATTCAGGTGCCTCTCATTCATTCATAGCAGCAGATTTTTCTAAGAAGTTACCTGTCAGACCTGACCAAGTAACCATGGGATTTTGCGTAACGGTACCCTCTGGAGAAGAACTGATATCTAATGACTTGTTTCGTGACTTAGAACTTAGACTTCAAGGACATTTGGTCACGGCCGATCTGTTGGCGCAGTGGCGGATCCGGATCCGTTCCCGGGGGTGCAGCGGAAGTTTCAAAATTTTCCTCGGAAACGTTCAATACATAACAAATATAATGCAATAAAACATACATAGGATGTTTTAGAGTGTTACCTTGCTGTCGTCTAGGCGCCTGGCTCCGACCAGATTCACAGGGAATCTAGCACTTCAACGGTAGGCGGCGGTAGATCTCCTAATCCGGTCCATGACTGAAAACAGGACTCCTTCGTCAGTCTGCACTAGAAGAGCTGACGAATTTCCACGAACGTAATCTCCACGACAAGGTGATCGGAACAAGTCCGATCACGGCAAGCGGCGACGGCCGAGAGAGGCGTGGAGGAGAGGGGTGGGAGGCGCTTGGAGGCTAGGGTTTTGTGTTCTGTAGTGTATTATACATCAACCCTAGGCCATGCATATGTAGACTAGTGATGGGCTAGGGTGATCGGAACAAGTCCGATCACGGCAAGCGGCGACGGCCGAGAGAGGCGTGGAGGAGAGGGGTGGGAGGCGCTTGGAGGCTAGGGTTTTGTGTTCTGTAGTGTATTATACATCAACCCTAGGCCATGCATATGTAGACTAGTGATGGGCTAGGACCGGCCCAATGGGCCTGGGTCAGGCCTAGGTCCATATGAACATTCGGTTCATTTCCATCATCGTGGCTTCATCATAACTCCGATCGACGATCTGATCGGACCAATCTACACAGTTTCCAAAACTGAGTATTATGATGCAAAAACAATTTTTTAGACCACCTAGTCCAAAATTGCAGTTTAGCCCCTCAACTATGGGAAATCGTAATTTGACCCCTGTTGACTTTTAGGAAGTCGCACTCCCTAAATTCCTCCTCCTATGCTCAACACATTGAGCTCAATTTCCGTGTGGGAATCGTGAATCCAGTGCTTGTGTGACCCTCAATGGTTCAGGGATACAGCTAGCCGTTGGCTCACAACCATTGCGACTCATAATCTAGATACTTATCTATTTTATGCATTCGTGAAAAAATGATTTTTAAAAAAAAAGAAAAAAACTATTGCGACTCCGAAATCACAATTTCGGACTTACCCATCGGATCATGGTAAAGAGCCTAGCAACATCGCCCCATGATCCCCTAGGTATCACTGATAATGCCTGCAAGAACCAGTCGGTCATGGTTAGCGTACAGTACGGTCCTTTCAACACATATATCCCGATCAGATCAACGACCATTGGTACATCAAGAGTCGCTAGAGATCTAATAGCTATACATACATCTTGGAGATCAAATAGTGACATCGCGTGTGTTACTAGGTAAACCCATTTACCGAAAACACATCTAGTACTCTGTCCAGAGATTTATCACACTATTATCTCCTCAGATAGCATAGGATATCCACGCATAAAAGCGAGCGGTGAATCCTCGACAACGAAGCATCGACTCCTACATGCATCGGGACCTCACCCAATCCCACCACCTAATGACCCCAACTGAGTCGGTAACGGGTCAAAGTGAGGCACCTATCAAGTAGAGTCTCAATGACGTTTCGAGTAGTGAGGACTGATCAGTACAACCAAGACCTCGGACTTATCCACTCGACAAATGGTAACCACTTGGAAAGTCCGAACGAGGGTAGCTCGATAGATCACCAGGTCACTATCCATCTGCATGCTCAGAACATCACAATGTTCCCTACCAATGAAACATGGTACTTCACATCGCAGATGGTAGTCTCAAGCTCGGGCGGCCTTATCCTCATTTTGACGGCCCAATCGACTAGGAACGTGTTTAGAATACATAGTGACTATTAGATGTGTTTCATGATAGCAATCATATCCACTATCACATCTAACATACACTATGGTGCATTCTAGGTCTTTATCCAACATAATTGTTAACATTATAACATAATGAAAATAAAGAATGCCATAAAAGAAATACGTATTTCATAAATAAAGATCGTTATAAAAAGAGTCAATAAAACCCACACGCCACAAGTTGGCTAGTTGGGCATCTACTCTAACAATCTCCCACTTGCCCTAAAGCCAACTACTCATCAGACGCAGTCCCATTGTTTCGTGATGTTTTCAAACAACGGTCCTGGAAAGGGCTTCGTAAGTGGATCAGCAATGTTGTCTGCAGAGGCGACTCTCTCGACTGCTATGTCACCTCTAGCCACAATATCCCGGATTATGTGGTATTTCCTCAGTATATGTTTGGATCTTTGGTGAGACCTAGGCTCATTTGCTTGCGCAACGGAACCCGTGTTGTCGCAGTACACCGGTACTGGACCAACTCCATCAGGAATTACACCCAACTCTTGGAAGAAATTCCTTATCCAAACCGCCTCCTTAGCAGCAGCTGATGCTGTGATGTACTCAGCCTCAGTGGTTGAATCCGCGATGGTGTCTTGCTTGGAACTCTTCCAAGAGACAGCACCACCATTGAGCATGAATACAAATCCAGAGGTTGACTTCGAATCATCCACGTCACATTGGAAGCTAGAATCAGTGTAGCCTTCCAATTTAAGTTCACCACCCCAAAAGACCATGAACATATTCTTAGTCCTTCGTAAGTACTTAAGAATATCTTTCATAGCCTTCCAATGCATTTGGCCGGGGTTGGCCTGGTAGCGGCTCGTGACACTCAGAGCATATGCAACATCCGGTTTAGTTGAGATCATGCCATATATAATACTACCTATTGCCGAGGCATATGGCACACGTGTCATACTCTCTATCTCCTCATCAGTCTTCGGACACATAGACTTAGATAGAGTGACCCCGTGGCACATAGGTAGGTGTCCTCTCTTGGACTCTTCCACAGAGAACCGCTTAAGTATGGTATCGATGTAGGTGGCTTGGGTGAGTCCGAGCATCCTTTTCGATCTATCTTGATAGATCTGTATTCCAAGAATATAGGATGCTTCACCCATGTCCTTCATCGAGAATCTACTAGACAACCACACTTTAGTTGACTGCAACATTCCTACATCATTCCCAATGAGTAGAATGTCATCAACATCAAGTACAAGGAATGTCACAGCATTCTTAACTACCTTCTCAAACACACATGGCTCCTCGGGATTCTTGATGAACGATGTAGGTGGCTTGGGTGAGTCCGAGCATCCTTTTCGATCTATCTTGATAGATCTGTATTCCAAGAATATAGGATGCTTCACCCATGTCCTTCATCGAGAATCTACTAGACAACCACACTTTAGTTGACTGCAACATTCCTACATCATTCCCAATGAGTAGAATGTCATCAACATCAAGTACAAGGAATGTCACAGCATTCTTAACTACCTTCTCAAACACACATGGCTCCTCGGGATTCTTGATGAAACAAAATTCCTTAATTGTTTCATCGAATCTCAGTTTCCAACTCCTCGATGCTTGTTTGAGACCGTATATCGATCTCTGAAGTTTGCATAATTTATGCTCACTTTCTATAGATGTGAAACCCTCAGGCTGCGTCATATAGATCTCTTCCTTAATGTTTCCATTAAGGAACGCAGTTTTCACATCCATTTGCCATATCTCGTAGTCGTACCATGCGGCTATGGACAGTAAAAAAATTCTAATTGACTTGAACATTGCGACTGGTGAAAAGGTTTCATCATAGTCAACACCTTGCCTTTGAGTGTAACCTTTCGCGACCAGTCGTGCCTTGTAGCTCAGTACCTTACCATCAGGCCCAAGTTTTCTCTTGTATATCCATTTACACCCAATAGGAACAATTCCTTCGGGAGTACTAACAAGGGTCCAAACTTGGTTTGCATGCATTGAGTCAATCTCAGATTGCATTGCTTCAAGCCACAAATTAGATTCAGAATCGGAAATTGCTTCCTTGAATGTTCTTGGATCACATCCAATAGTTTGATCACTTTGATCATCTTCAAGGAGGAAACCATATCTATCAGGAGCCCTAGGAACCCTTTCGGATCTCCTAGGTGCGAACATTTCTGGTACTGGCTCTTGAGGTGCAGGAGATTCACTTGGTACTTCAGATGGTTCTCGAACTTCTTCGAGTTCTACTATCTTGCCTTTTCTATCGAGTAGAAACTACCTTTCTAGAAAGGTGGCATTTCTAGAAACAAACACTTTTGTTTCGTTGGGATAGTAGAAGTAGTATCCAATGGAATTCTTTGGATACCCAATGAAGTAGCATAGGATGGATCTATTATCCAGCTTATCTCCCACTGTCTGCTTCACGTAAGCAGGACATCCCCAAATCCTCATGTATGAGTATTTGGGCGGCTTGCCCATCCATATCTCATATGGAGTCTTATCCACTGCCTTGGTGTGGACATTGTTCAACAACATCACCGCCGTTTCGAGCGCATAGCCCCAAAATGAGGTAGGAAGTTCAGTGAAGCTCATCACAGATCAAACCATGTCCATCAAGGTTCGATTACGATGCTCCGCTACACCATTGAGCTGTGGTGTGGCCGGAGGGGTCCACTGTGAGAGAATCCCATTCTCTTTAAGATAGTCTTGAAATTCAGCACTTAAGTATTCTCCGCCTCGATCGGATCGAAGCGCTTTAATACTTTTCCCTAACTGATTTTCTACTTCAGCCTTGAAGTCTTTGAACCTGTCAAAGGACTCATACTTGTTCTACATTAAGTACAAGTACCCATACCTAGAGTGATCATCGGTAAAGGTGATGAAGTATGTATGACCGTACTTAGTACCAATACTAAGTGGGCCACACACATCAGTATGGATCAAATCCATTAGGCTTTGGGCACGTTCAGGATTGCCCTTGAAGGGTTGTTTAGTCATTTTTCCCTTGAGACAAGATTTACAAGTCGGTAGAGAGTTAACATCTGACGTATGAAACATGTCACTCCTAACCAACTTGTTCATCCTACTTAAGGAAATATGACCTAGCCTAGCATGCCAAAGTTGTGCTGGGTTTAAGCTATCATATTTCCTTTTAATTGTTATTGTATGTGTTTCCACATCGCGAGTTGGAACTTCTTTTAATTTTAAGGTGTATAAGTCGTTTTTGCGTTCCCCAATTCCAATCAAACATTTTCATTCCTGTATATATTGCAAATTGACTTGGCAAAATGACAAGAATATCCATCAATATCAAACATAGAAACAGAAATAATGTTCTTGTGAGGATTGAGAAGTTATATTAGTGATTAATTGATTTGATTTGGGATTAATCACGTGTGGTTGGAGGTTTATGCGAATGTTATAAGGACAGAAACAAATAAACATCTCCTATAGCTACAGCAGCAACCCTTGCTCCGTTGCCAAGCCTCAAGTGGGTCTCACCCTCTCTAAGACGTCGGCTTCTTGTCATTACCTGCAAATCATTGCAGATATGAGATCCACATCCGGTATCAAGTACCCAAGAACTCGAATTAAGAGACATATTTATTTCAATGTAGAACATACCCTTTGCAGTTCGCAACTGCTCGAGGTAATACTTACTGTTCCTCCTCCACTGCCCAGGCTTGTGGCAGTGGTGGCAAACATCCTCAGATTTATTTGGCTTTGAAGTCCTTGCCTTGGGCTTCTTGGTGGGTTTTTCCTCCTTCGCAGGGGCAGAACGCTTCTTGCCCTTGCGTTTGGGCCCCTTCTTCGCAGAGGAAGAAGAGCCCATAAGGAGGATGGGCTTGTCCTTATTTATGGTTCCTTCGAACACTACAAGCATGTTCACCACCTCTTCAAGGATGGATTCCAGCTTGTTCATGTTAAAGTTGACCACGAAGGGGTCGAACGCAGCAGGGAGTGAGAGGAGAAGCAAATCCACTGACAGCTCATGTGGAAGTGTGATATCAAGGCCCACCAACTTTTCAATAAGCACAATCACACGAACCCCATGATCGTGGACCGAAGTCCCATCGCGCATGTGGCTCGTCATGAGCTCCTTGACAGTAGTGAACCTCTCAGTCCGAGAGTTCTCCCCATACAGCTCCTTAAGATGAAGGTGTATGTCAGCAGCATACACTGTCTTCTCAAAGCGCCGCTGCATTTCGTTTGACATCGATGCCATCATATAGCATCGTGTCTTAAGCTCGTCATCCCACCATTTATTCAGCTTTGTCAGCTCCTCAGGGCTGATGTCGGCAGGGGCTTCCTTCGGAGGGCTCTTGTCTAACGTGTAGAGGAGCTTCTCCGAAGCCAATACAATTTGGGTTTCAAAGCCAGTCTTGGTAGTTCAGACCAGTGAACTTGTTGCTATCCAGTATAGCAGCATGTGGGTTTTTGATCGAAGACATTATATAAGCAATTTATACTGAAAAGAAAAACAGACATGCATTACTAACTATATGAAAAACGCTAAGACATAAAACAAGGTCATTTAGTTTTATGAATTACCCTCCACTATTTTAATGATTTCACCACCCTCTAATGAAATCGAGAAAGCTAGTTTCCTTAGTGGGTACACAGAGTCCAATCAAGCTATCATGGTCCCGAATAATATCAGCCAACCATGACCCTCAAAAGGTAGAGCCCAATTGCAACAGGTGCAACCTCCGTGTATTTACCTCACGTCCAGTAAGTGCCCAATAATATGACGCCGATTACTATCACGTGTCAAGATGACCCATCAATGTCGAGTTGTGAAGGACGGTCCCCTTAACGTCCCCAATAATATGAGCCAACGTTAAAGGGAGTTCCAACAAACTCACAGCGAGTGTCAATGACGTGTACAGCTTTCCGGCATACATAACCCCCTCAATAATATGAGCCGGGCCATGTATACAGGTAGCATCGACGTACACTAATTGTTGATGGAAGGTAGGAAAATTTAAACAAATTTAAATTCCCTTAGTTTATCGAATAAACTTTTAATCTTGATATTAATTTTAAATCATATTTAAAATGAGGGATTTTAATTTTGAAAATTCGGTCTCATTAATTTTAAATCACAATTTAAAATGCAGATTCAACAAACATATATCGCATATATAAAATTTGGGATGATCGATAGCGAGAGCTATGCGGTCCGTGGTTGCCAATCACGGACCTAGGTCCAGTCCTAGGTGAAATGCAGTATGCAATGCAATCCTATTACATTTGCTTCCAGTTTTATAAATCTTCAGTCTTCAATATCTTTGATCATCATCTCCACCATCTTCAAAAGTCCTCCCACTAAATCTAATATTTACAATTAAATATCCATGACATGTTGGGATACAATTTTAAAGGGGTGGGAACGGGCCATAAACCAGGCACACTTAGAAATAATATCAACAATATTACAACCAAAATTCGCAAAACGTAGCATACACCTAACAAATTGGGCACGGCTCTCGATCATCCCAAATATACAATCAATTCAAATAATTGATATAAATTAAATAATCAAATCAAATTTGATAATTTCCCAACAAAATAATAATTTAAGTATAAAATCACATTTTATAAATAAAATCATATTTTGTCAATTTTAATGCATCAAATTGGGCTTAAAACAATTTTAGGCCCAAAATCTCAAAATTTTTGCGCGCGGGGGCGGCCACCTGCGCGCACACCGTGCGAGGGAGGGCGGCAGGTGCCGCGCGCCATCGTGTGCGACAATCACGCACGGTGGTCGGCCATCGGCACTGTAGTTGCACGCAGCTACAGTGCCACCATGCGCACGCTACAGTGCCGCCGTTTTTTTTATTTTCGAAAAATTTGTGATTGATGCAATGAGGCACAAATCATGTATTGATAGATCCGAGCCTTGGCTCTGATACCACTGTTGGCGCAGTGGCGGATCCGGATCCCGTTCCCGGGGGGGCAGCGGAAGTTTCAAAATTTGCCACAGAAACGTTCAATACATAACAAATATAATGCAATAAAACATACATAGGATGTTTTAGAGCGTTACCTTGCTGGCGTCTAGGCGCCTAGCTCCGACCAGATTCACAGCGATTCTGGCACTTCAACGGTAGGCCGCGGTAGATCTCCTAATCCGGTCCACGACTGGAAACAGGACTCCTTCGTCAGTCTGCACTAGAAGAACTGACGAATTTGCCACAAACGAAATCTCCACGACAAGGTGATCGGAACAAGTCCGATCACATCAAGCGGCGGCGGCGCGGCGGAGCCGAGAGAGGAGTGGAGGAGAGGGGTGGGCGGCGCTTGGAGGCTAGGGTTTTGTGTTGTGTAGTGTATTATACGTCAAATCTAGGCCATGCATATGTAGACTTGTGATGGGCTAGGACCGGCCCAATGGGCGTGGCTCAGGCCCAGGTCCATATGAACATTCGGTTCATTTCCATCACCGTGGCTTCATCATAACTCCGATCGACGATCTGATCGAACCAATCTACACAGTTTGCAAAACTGAGAATTATGATGTGACAATAATTTTTCAAACCACCTAGTCCAAAATTACAGTTTAGCCCCTCAACTATGGGAAATCGCAATTTGACCCCAGTTTACTTTAAGGAAGTCGCACTCCCTAAATTCCTCCTCCTATGCTCAACACATTGAGCTCAATTTCCGTGTGGGAATCTTGAATCCAGTGCTTGTGTGACCCTCAATGGTTCAGGGATACAGCTAGCCGTGGGCTCACAACCATTGCGACTCTGAAATCATAATTTCGGACTTACCCATCGGATCATGGTAAAGCGCCTAGCAACATCGCCCCATGATCCCCTAGGTATCACTGATAGTGCCTGCAATAACCAGTCGGTCATGGTTAGAGTACAGTACGATCCTTTCAACACATATATCCCGATCAGATCAACAACCATTGGTACATCGAGAGTCGCTAGAGATCTAATAGCTATGCATACATCTTCGAGATCAAATATTGACATCGCGTGTGTTACTAGGTAAACCCATTTACCTAAAACACATCTAGTACTCTGGCCAGAGATTTATCACACTATTATCTCCTCATATAGCATAGGATATCCACGCATAAAAGCGAGCGGTGAATCCTCGACAACGAAGCATCGACTCCTACATGCATCGGGACCTCACCCAATCCCACAACCTAATGACCCCAATTGAGTCGGTAAATGGGTCAAAGTGAGGCACCATTGGGCACGGCTCTCGATCATCCCAAATATACAATCAATTCAAATAATTGATATAAATTAAATAATCAAATCAAATTTGATAATTTCCCAACAAAATAATATTTTAAGTATAAAATCACATTTTATAAATAAAATCATATTTTGTCAATTTTAATTGCATCATATTGGGCTTAAATCAATTTTAGGCCCAAAATCTCAAAATTTCCAAAAATTAATTTTGGTCCGACCAAAATGTCCCAATATCAAATATTGGCCCGAAAACCCCCCGGTCCTTTCGAGACAGGCCCGAAATAAACCCTAGGAGTAAAAAACAGTGTCGCAACACCGCCTTGGGTTCGCCGGACGGCGGCCGCACGGTGACGCCCTCCGCCTAAACAGCGTGCGGCACATTGCCGCACGCTGCGCGCGCCGCCGAGCGCAATGGTTGCGCGCGGGGGCGGCCACCTGCGCGCACACCGTGCGAGGGAGGGCGGCAGGTGCCGCGCGCCATCGTGTGCGACAATCACGCACGGTGGTCGGCCATCGGCACTGTAGTTGCACGCAGCTACAGTGCCACCATGCGCACGCTACAGTGCCGCCGTTTTTTTTATTTTCGAAAAATTTGTGATTGATGCAATGAGGCACAAATCATGTATTGATAGATCCGAGCCTTGGCTCTGATACCACTGTTGGCGCAGTGGCGGATCCGGATCCCGTTCCCGGGGGTGCAGCGGAAGTTTCAAAATTTGCCACAGAAACGTTCAATACATAACAAATATAATGCAATAAAACATACATAGGATGTTTTAGAGCGTTACCCTGCTGGCGTCTAGGCGCCTAGCTCCGACCAGATTCACAGCGATTCTGGCACTTCAACGGTAGGCCGCGGTAGATCTCCTAATCCGGTCCACGACTGGAAACAGGACTCCTTCGTCAGTCTGCACTAGAAGAACTGACGAATTTGCCACAAACGAAATCTCCACGACAAGGTGATCGGAACAAGTCCGATCACATCAAGCGGCGGCGGCGCGGCGGAGCCGAGAGAGGAGTGGAGGAGAGGGGTGGGCGGCGCTTGGAGGCTAGGGTTTTGTGTTGTGTAGTGTATTATACGTCAAACCTAGGCCATGCATATGTAGACTTGTGATGGGCTAGGACCGGCCCAATGGGCGTGGCTCAGGCCCAGGTCCATATGAACATTCGGTTCATTTCCATCACCGTGGCTTCATCATAACTCCGATCGACGATCTGATCGGACCAATCTACACAGTTTGCAAAACTGAGAATTATGATGTGACAATAATTTTTCAAACCACCTAGTCCAAAATTACAGTTTAGCCCCTCAACTATGGGAAATCGCAATTTGACCCCAGTTTACTTTAAGGAAGTCGCACTCCCTAAATTCCTCCTCCTATGCTCAACACATTGAGCTCAATTTCCGTGTGGGAATCTTGAATCCAGTGCTTGTGTGACCCTCAATGGTTCAGGGATACAGCTAGCCGTGGGCTAAGGGTACATTAGACCAAGTGTTTCCCCTTGGGGTGCTCCGGTATTATTTGTACGCAAGAAAGATGGATCCATGAGGTTATGTATTGACTACCGGCAATTGAGTAAAGCGACGGTAAAGAATAAATATCCTTTACCGCGAATAGATGATTTATTTGATCAGTTTCAGGGTTCGTCAGTATATTCGAAAATTGATTTGAGATCCGGATACCATCAATTGAGAGTAAGAGACGAGGACATATCGAAAACTCCATTTCGAACGAGGTATGGTCACTATGAGTTCATCGTTATGCCGTTTGGGTTGACAAATGCTCCAGCAGTGTTTATGAGTTTGATGAACAGGGTATTTCAGAAATATCTTGATGATTTTGTGATCATATTTATCGATGACATTCTGATCTATTCTAAGAATATGTGCGATCATGCAAACCATCTCAGAACTGTTTTGCAAACTTTGAGAGATGAGAAATTATATGCTAAACTATCGACATGTGAGTTTTGGTTTCAAAGAGTGATATTTCTTGGCCATATCATTTCTGGAAATGGTATTTCTGTTGATCCAAGTAAGATAGAAGTTGTGATTAATTGGCCTAGACCAACATCTGTGTCAGAAATTCAAAGTGTAAACCAAGACCTCGGACTTATCCACTCGACAAATGGTAACCACTTGGAAAGTCCGAACGAGGGTAGTTCGATAGATCACCAGGTCACTATCCATCTGCATGCTCAGAACATCACAATGTTTCCTACCAATGAAACATGGTACTTCACATCGCAGATGCTAGTCTCGAGCTCGGGCGGCCTTATCCTCATTTTGACGGCCCAATCGACTAGGAACGTGTTTAGAATACACAGTGACTATTAGATGTGTTTCATGATAGCCATCATATCCACTATCACATCTAACATACACTATGGTGCATTCTAGGTCTTTATCCAACACAATTTTTAACATTATAACATAATGAAAATAAAGAATTCCATAAAAGAAATATGTATTTCATAAATAAAGATCGTTATACAAAGAGCCAATAAAACCCACACACCACAAGTTGGATAGTTGGGCATCTAGTCTAACACGATCTAATTTTTCTAATTGTTTTACCTATGCCTGAGTTTGACATGATATTAGGAATGGATTGGCTAACTAGATATGGAGTCGTAATAGATTTCAAGCTTAGAACGGTGGTGGTAAAACCTTCAAGAGGAGACTGGTTCACGTTCGAGGC